>CM049593.1:0-34018 GCA_026979955.1 Megalurothrips usitatus
GACTGTAACACTGCATAATATGCGTACCACCCGCCCAAACCCAATTATGAAATACTCTGGACACGACAGTGAAAACCCGCTCGACCAGAACATGAGAAATGAAGTTGTGACTCATCAATTGGCCCACCCAGAGAACGCTCTTCTTGATTCTAGTCGAGAATTGAGCTTGAGTTTCGTGCGATAAAGTGTAGTACGTTTTCAGCTCGAAACAAGTTTATCGCAGTAGCATTGTTATCAAGTATACGATACTCTGCGATCTAGCAGCATCGTCTAACAAATCTAATGGAAAATTTTCTAGAGAAATAAAAATCGGCGCAACCGGGGCGCGAACCACCGTCTTCCCCCTCACAGGACGACGACTGTAACGACTGCGCCGCGGCAACACCCATTTTGTACCGCACACTCCACGCCGGCCGGACCGCTCTGCCGTCAGATGGCGCTCGTACGCCGAGCTGCCTGCTGGCTGTCGGCGCTGCCGGCCGCCGCTTCCCCGCTTCCCCCCTTCCCCCTCGTCTTCGGCTTGGCCCGTCTGCCGCCCGCCCCGCCGTGCTGCGTCGGCTCGGACCGCTACTCCTCGTTAGGGATGTCCGACTAGTAAAATTAGTCGACTACCGACTAGTCGACTAGTCGGTAGTCGTCGACTAGCCGATGTTCGAGTAGTCGGCGGAATTAGTAGACTATCCGACTAGTCGGCAGGAATAGTCGGTCAAAATAAGGGCAATAGTAATATTGCAGGGTACTTCAAAATGAGACAATAATTGCGTTTGGAGACACTTTATTTATGTATTTGCCGCAGAGCACTCCCCCTACCAGTCACTGGCTCCAAGTGATCCTAGAAATAACAGCATCTGCAGATGCTTCCCTGACAGTCGATTTCTCCGCTGCACCAATATTTGGCCAGCTTTGGAAAACAGCCTCTCACTGGGAACTGAGGTAGCCGGAATAGCAAGATGTTTGAGGGCGACGGCCGCCGTGCTAGGATACTGTTCCTTCATCCTATCCCAAGCCTCAAATGGGCATTCGTGCCTGTTGATAACCGGGCGATTTATGTATTGTCTCAATTCAACTGGTACCCGCCCGCCGCGCCGGGTCGCGATCACTTATATAGGCTCGGTCCCGGCCCCGGCCCCGGCTGCCCGGACTACGGTGGACTGGGGGTGGTAATTGTCCGCATTGCTCGATTGTTTGAAAAGCGCGCCGTGCCCGGAGTGCCGAGCTGCCGAGGCCGAGCGTTCGGGCCGCCGCTCGGGCACCGGAACCTTCGGGCGCCGGCTTCGGCATGGCACGGCTCGGTGGGCTCGGTAGCTCGGTAGTCGGCCGAGAGACCTTGAGAGGAAGATGGCTGCGCCAAGGAGACGGCGCACAGCCGGCCCGTGGGTCGAGCTGTTGTTCAGACCTTAGTTCCCCATCCGGCCACCGGGAGCGCTAGCGCTGCGCACCTAGGGCGTGGCGGAGCGTAGCTGCCGCTTCGCGCCACCGGTACGAACACGCGGAGCGGGCACCGGAGCACCGGCAGGCCAGCGGCCGCCACTCCCCCCACTCCCCCGCCTGCCCGCTCCCCCACCCCGCTGCCCGCCGCGCTGCCGCTCCGCACTCCGGACGTGTGATTTCCCGAACTATTTGTTGAGAGCAGAGCGCATAACAACTGACACGAGGTGGCGGGGCGAAAACTACAGATCTTCGTCGAGGGAAAGTTATAGTCAGCAACACGCGCACGTTAAGAGTCAATTTGCAGCAAATAGGAGAAGACGAAGAGTGTCGACTTTTAGGCTCACGACGAGACGTATCCGTGTTTGAGTTGGACGCGGCAGTGATCTCTCGCCGTGCAGCGCTGCCGGTGGCGGACTGTGGAACTAGCCTGTGAACAACACCTCGACCCACTGACAAGGGTGCAGTTTTTCGTTTTGCGCGTCCACTTTAAAATTTTCATTTCAATATTTGAGGTATTCTTTCCACAGATCCATCCTTTCTCCGTCTATATCGCCGCGTCTGAAAGCTCTCCTTTATAAATTGTCGGCGTAATACGTTTGGGACTTTTGCCCTGCATTTCCTGTCACGTCTCCTTGGCGCAGCCAATTGTTCCTCTCAAGGAGAGACGCCGCAGTAGTCGGACAGATTGAGTCGACTAGTCGACTAGTCGGAGCCGGAGCTGGGGTAGTCGAAGCCGACTAGTCGGTAGTCGGACGGCTACTAGTCGACTACTTCGACTAGTCGTTATTAGTCGGTCATCCCTACTCCTCGTCCTCGCTGCTATGAAAATGGAAGCCTTCTTGGAAAGGGCGAATCTCCTTCATCTGCTGCCTTCATTTAGAGGTGAGTGAGTCCAGAGCTAAGTGCGTGCGTCGTCGATTTAGCGACCTGTAGAACATGAGATTCATGTGTAGAACTACCGGCCGAGGTTAACCTCTCCGTCGTCAACATTTGGAAAGCAGGCAGCTACACTCGTAACCTCTCGTTGATTTATTTCGATTTCTCTTAGAATCCTCAGCGTGTGTGTCGCTCCTATGAACAAAATATAGTCTACGCCAATCTAATGTTGTGCCGTTTGTAATCTAGATTCAGTTCTTCCACTCTGCTGCTCGGTCATGTGCTGTTGCCCACGACCGGCGTCGTTCTATTGTAGTTGAGAGGTGCGTCTTTCGCACCCGGCCGTCCGATCCGAATTAACGTCAATCCTTTCACTCGCGTTATCGCATTTCTTAACTTTACTTTCGATGCACCCAAAATGCGAACTTTTTCGGGCCGCTCCCTTCACATCGGTGCGCCCCCCCCCCCTCCTTCGGGAGGGCGCGCGTCATTTTACTATAGTAAACTGTTTCGTTGCGACGGTTCGCGGCAGACGCGAGGCAGAGACAAGTGGAGATCCACGCGTTCGCAGTAACTTTATTGGCTGTGATCCGCCGTAGGGCATTCCGCTGAATCCCAGAACGGAAGTGGTACACAAGAAGTACTCAGGAAAGGGGGGGGGGGGGCTGTTTTCGTTTCTATTGATCACGTCTCCCCTGGCCCATGTGTTAGAACGTCTTGCCTTCTCACTTCCGTGCTGGGTTCAGCGGAATATCCTATTAACTTGATTTCTCTTGTTTCAGATCAACGTATTACAAGGGATACTCTGCTTCTCCTTGAGAAGTCCCAGGTGCCTCTGTTGACACCATTTCTTGGGGACCAAATCCTTCTGTGGAATGCAATTCTAAAGGAAAAGGTTTGTATCCAACCATTCGTTAAGTTTGCGATTTCACCTTTACAGTAATGTGAGTGAGCAAGTTCGCTCGTTTACGGCGCGTCTGTCCGCCTGTCCGTCTGTCCGCCTGTTCGCCCGCACCGCAGTCGCGCCCGTCAGTCCGCCCACCTACCTGGGCCTGCTCGCCCTCCCTGTACTGTTTGATTTCTAAACTATCCTTTTCTGTGTGGTGCAGTCATCAAGCGGTGATCAACAGCTATCCACTGCGCCGGCGCCTTCAGCCAGCCAGTCGTCTGTTCGATCGTTTCCGTCAACTAGCCAGTCGTCTGTTCGATCGCTTCCGTCAACTAGCCAGTCCTCCGCTCCATCGCTATCAGGAGAGTCCTCCGGGTCCCCAGCTCGATCCTGTGGCGACCAGGCCACCAGCCGTAAGCGCCCGGCCCAGGCCCAAAACCCTTCCTCTGGGGCTGCGGCTTCCAAGGTTTCAAAGCTTTCCGATCTGCAGTACACTGAAAGATTGGTGAGTGGAGAAGTATTTGTTGTGATACCCGAATGGGTCTCAGGCTTTTGATACAACACATACGTTTTGACTGGTACTTAACTACTGCAAACTGTTAATTTATTCTGTAAGTGTGAGTGGGTGGGACAGAGCCTATTTTTTATTAATACAAATTAAGGTCCAAAAACGTAAGTAAATGTTCAACAAAGCTGAACCCAGTTAGTTAAAGTTTTGGGAGTTTCAGGTTGTAATTAAAGTATTTTTTATGTCTCGCTGTATGGGAAATTTTCTGAAATTGTATTACATGACAATTTTAGCTTGGTCTATTTTTTCTCTGTGACTCCTGTCTGTGGCAAGGTAGTGAACAGTTCTATTCTGTAAAACAAACCAGCCAATTTTTGTTTTTGGAACCTTTGATTGGTTCCACTTGCATCTGTATCCAGTCATGGAATGAAATCCTTTATTTCTGTAGTTCTTTGGTAGATTTTAAATAATACTGTTTTGTGCGCAGGATGTTGAGGCAGTACTCACAAAGGATCAAGCAGGGAAGCGCATTTTAGACCTGAGCCGGAGTGGTCAAGGTATCGGGAGCTCTGAGAGTGGGAGTGATGAAGCCGGCCCCTTTACGCTGTCCCAAAGCCAGAGGCGCCACATTGTGCACTGCGTGATCCAAGACATTCTGGAGAATACTGAGAAGTAAGTTACCTTTGCCATTAGTTTTCTGCTTTTTTTTCTTGGACATCATCGCTCATACATATTTGTTCTTTCCACAGTTACGAGCAAAAGCTTTTGTCCATAGTTGCTGATAAAATAGTACATGTATTTCCACAGGAATGCAAGGTATTTCCTGCAATATTAATTAATATATGTGTACGTGAATAAGTCTAATGTTCTGAATTTTACATTCAGGCCACATTTTACATTCCTGCAAAACAGGAAGGTCCACAGCAGGTAGCCCCCAAGGGGATGCTCTATTTTAGGCTCAAAAATGTTAAAGGGAAAGTGAAGATCCTTGGCGGTAGTGTTTGCAGCAACAAACCCTCTAAACGCTACACTCCCCGTTGCAATGAAGGCCTTTCTGCCATTCTTCACACAGGTGCGTTCCTTCTCCATTTATATAAAGGCATGCTGAGTGTGCCTGTTTTTTGAATCTTCACAATTTGTTTTTGCAGCTATCAATCCAGAGATAAGAACAGCAGAGCTGTGGCTGAAATCGAACAGAGAACCCTGGACTGCAGTGCTGGAAAGGTGGCACATCTCCGCACCATTGAGATTTCAATCCATTTTCAAGAATGAAGAAGAGCTCTACGTGAATGCCTATGTCAAGCAATGGCTGGTTCTCGAGCATAAGTCTGGATTTGAATTGGTAAGATATGAATTCATATCATTTGTGACTGACTCTGTATTATACGAGTGCTGGCTGGAATTAATTATTTATTTTTAACAAAAAAAAAGTAATTTAATTTTCATGCAATTTTGATTTTAGCTGCTGACAGACTTTAACCAGATCTACCCCGCTCAGAGGGATAATGGTTTTCTGGGTTGGAACGATTTTATAAAAACTACTATCAAAATTGCCAAGAAAGACGTGAAGGATCATCTTGGGAAGGAGCTGCTAAGTCAGATAAGCACATGCACACCATAGGACAACAGTAAGTGCATTTTTGTTCTCTATAATTGTTGTACTCTTCATTGCTAGCTGGTAAATTTCTAAAATCAATAATTTGGTTTCAGGGAGCAAATTTATTATGGTTCTAGCCTTGTTGTCTAGTATTCGTGCAAACCATAGGGCTGGAGGAGAGAAGGTGTTAATTAGCACTGTGCGTGACTCTTACTTCCTTCACACAACAGTAAGTGCTTTTCTGATTGTTGACATGACTTCCTAGTTTGTTTTGTGGTTATAACTTTGTATTCTTTGTTTGGCAGACTGGAAAAGAGTTAAAAGAACAGATTCGTGCAAGGCGACTGAGTATTACTAGAGGTTCGGATGGTGGGGGGCGCCCATTACTTATGGTTGTGGGCCCCAAATTGACCAAGATCCATGCAGTTTATGTGTCTGTGGTTAATCTGCTTTACGAGGTATCATGTGCCATAACAGCATTAGATGTATGCTTCAAATCATTTCATGCCCTGTACATGGAATATCCACCAGAGTGTAGTCATGTATGGCTTCTAATTCAGAGGGCTCTGTACAAACTTACCACTGAATGGGACAATGAAGCAGACTTGAAGCACTCGTGGATCAAGGCATATGATTTTTAGGAGTCCTTATAAAGTCATTTATTACTATTTGTTTTCTCTTCCACACATTGTATGTAATATTACAAGTATCATGGCCAGTGAGACATTTTCTTGTAATAAGGTTTGCTTACAATGTTTTTGATTTGATTCTGTTGTATAACAGTGGGTAGATTTATTTGTCAGTGATGTCATGAATCATGTTCTTATAGCATAAGCATAGTTAAGATTTGATAAGCAGGGTTATGAAGTTCACTGACACGTGTATCTTGTAATCAATTTAATCGGAGAAAGCACAGCAGAATCACAAGATATGAGCAGAAGGGGCGAGAGAGTGACAGACATTCGTATTTATGTAAAAACAAGAAGAACAAGAACAAAGAACAGTTGAAAGAAGAAAACAGGCTACCAACTTAATTTGTTATTACACAATACAACACTTGCCCTTAATAAAAAATTAGAAATACAATGGTCAAGATATAAAATGTTTACAGTTAAGGTTTGAGAAGTCCAATTTTCTGAATACATCTGTGGAGTTTAAAGGTCCCTAGAGCTTTTGTAAGGGCGTCTGCTGGCATAGCACTAGTAGGCAAATACTTAAGAGTTACAAGGTTGGAATCGACACATTCTCGAACAAAATGAAATCTGATGTCAATATGTTTTGAACGTTTATGGAAGACCGGGTTATGGCAAAGGCTCTGAGCGCTCTGGCTGTCATTGTGGATGGTGATTGAGAAGTTTTCTTGCTGACGCAGTTCGAGCTCGCAGATAAGGCCCCTCAGATACAGGGCTTCCTTAGAAGCTTCACAGAGGGCGATGTACTCTGCCTCCGTACTGCTCAGGGCTACGGCACGTTGTTTTCTTGCTTCCCAGGAGACGGCAGCATGGGACACAGTGAAAACAAATCCAGTGAAGGACTTTCGGTCCACATGATCTCCGCCCCAGTCGGCATCAGCAAATCCAACGGGTTCTGGTTGTCCTTTCCTGAAGATCAGAGAAAAATTCTTAGTTCCCTTAAGGTAACGGAGGACTCTTTTGGCAGCCGTCCAGTGGGCCTCTGAGTATCCATGGTGGAACTGAGATAAATAAGATACAGCATAGGTGATGTCTGGTCTGGTAAGAATGGACAAATACATAAGTCCTCCAATTAGTTCTTGATAGGGATAGTTCGGACAAACTTCAGTTTGCATCAGGTGCTGATTTTCTTGCAGTGGAGTACAGGCAGGTTTACAGTCGGATAGGCCATACCTCAGTAAAAGTTTGTCGATGTAGCCTTCCTGGTTCAATGAAATGGTTCCAGCATCACTCTGGCAAACCTTGACTCCTAGGCAGTCTTGAATGGGTCCCAAGTCCCGTATCTTGAACGACTCCTGTAGCTTCTCCTTCAGTGTCAAGATTTCTCGTGGGTTGCTGGAAAAAACAAATAGATCATCGACAAATATGAGTACATAGAGTTTCATCTCATTGGTGACTCTGAAGTATAGACATGGGTCATGTTGCGACTGGCACAAGTTGTTGATTTTTAGAAAGCAGTCGATTTTCTGATTCCAGGATCTTGGGGACTGTTTTAGACCATACAGTGATTTTTTCAATTTACACACATTGTTGTTATCTACTTTTAAGCCCTTAGGGGGTTCCATATATATAGTTTCTTCTAGGTCTCCATTTAAAAAGGCTGTTTGGACATCCCAGTGATAGTGCAGCAGGTCTAACTCAGCAGCTGTAGCAAACAGCAGGCGTAAGGTGGTGTGCCGAGCAACAGGAGCAAATGTCTCGTTGTAGTCAATGCCTTGGCGTTGACTGAAGCCTCGGGCAACAAGTCTGGCCTTGTAGCGTTGTGCACTACCGTCAGAGCCACATTTAATCTTAAAAACCCACTTACACTGCACTACATTACTCCCCACTGGTCTAGCCACAATGTCCCAAGTCTCATTTTCCCTCAATGCAGCTAGCTCTTCACTCATAGCCCTTTCCCATTGTGGAGAGTCTTCACTAGCTAGAGCCTCCTCCACTGTGGACGGTTCATTACCAGCAGAGAAATAGGCAAGGTCAGTGAAGTAGATAAAGTCAGGGTCACGTACCTCCTTCCTCTGTCGAGAGGGGTACCTGGATGCCAGCTGCATCTGAGAGTCTGAGTTCTTGCTGATGTTTGTTGTAGCCTTGGGCTGGTTTCTGTTTCACCCTGGATGGCAATTTAACGTCGTGGGAGAGCAGAAAACAAAGGTGTACTGCACAGTCCACAGCAGAGTCCGAGTCAATAGCCTTAGCGGAGGCTACCAAACAGTCACTATATCTTGGTCAGTTGGTTGACAGTTTGTTTGACTGCGGTGTCCAGATGGTCACCCTGTTCTGTGATAATCAGTCCGCTATTACCTTGGCGACTTCCGAAAACTATTTCAAGGCGAGATCTAAACACTATGGGTGTAGGATCCAACTCGCCAGAGATTGCCTCAAAGAAGGACTAATAGAATTAATTTACGTCGGTTCAAAGTCAAATCATGCCGACATATTCACTAAGGCCTTGGAGCGGACTGATCACGAGCAGGGCTGTAGATCACTGAACTTGGATATCGCATGAGTGTCCGTTTTAATTACCACGCTTGTATACTGCCTACCTTGCTTTGTTTTGTGAATTTTTGTATGTACAGATTTTTATTTCTGCATGTACAGAGTCTATTTTGTCTATACCCTCTGGATCAGGTTTTCTCCTAAATAAGGTTTCCCTGGTTCCTAGCGCCAAATGGAGAGGTCAAATTTCTTAAAAATGAACATATGATTCAATTTTTTTTTATTTTTTTTGGGCTGGTTGCGTATTTTATTCTCTTACGAGTGCATCATTGTAGAAATTCCGCATTAAGGGGGAGTGTTGTAAATATTAATGCTTCATTTTATCCTTTGTACATTTATTGTTTTCTGTTTTTGAATTCATCCGCCACACTGCCTTGCACTAACACCCCTCATAGTTTCCTACTTCACTTGTTTGTATGCACTGCCTTGCTTGACTGCCAATAAACCACAAGGGCTCGTTCACTTGGCTCGCAACTTCCAGCCTAAACGGTTGTGTTATTCTCCCTGCTTCCCTGCACCACATCCTGCAACAGGTCTTTGCTGGAAAAACTTAGACACGGCACAAACATAACTTTTACAACAAGCCCTTGCTTGAAATCACAGAAAGTCTCGGCACCTATAAGGTGGACTTAGAGGTCAGAGTACAGCAGCACTCTGCGTTGAAGGCAGATGTGAACTCAGAGCCTTGGCATGAACGATTGGGCCATCTTGGCAAGAATAATTTGAGGCTTATCTCCAGCCTTGTCGATGGCATGAGTAAAGTAAATAGTATTGATCATAAGTGCGACACTTGTCGGAGGGCAAAAACTGTTAAAAAGTCGTTCCCTTAAAGGGGGAGCCGCAGGGCATCTGAGCTTCTTGAAATTGTCCATTCCGACGTGTGTGAAGTCACTGATGGTCCCTCTATCAGAGGATTTAGATACTTTGTCACTTTCATTGACGACCTGACGAGATATACCTACATTGGTCTTTTAAAAAGCAAAGACAGTGTCTTTGATAAATTTCAACAGTATAAGGCTCTAGTTGAAAGGCACACTGGTGGAAAAATTAAGAACCTGAGGTCAGATAACGGTGGAGAATATGTAAATGAGAAATTCAAATGGTACTTCAGAAATGAGGGCATGCTAAACCAGCACTCTGTGGCAAGAAATCCACAACAGAATGGCGTCTCTGAGAGGGCCAATCGTACACTTCTAGAGAAAGTAAGAGCATTGCTCAAGGGTGCTGGTCTGCATCATAAATTCTGGCCCCTCGCTCTTCATACTGCAGTGTTTCTGAAAAACATATCTCCCACCAAAGCAGTCAAAAATATGGTCCCCTATGAGGCATGGACTGGTTCTAGACCTGACGTCAGTATTCTTAGAGTTTTCGGCTGTCTTGCACAAGCCAGAATTGAGCCAACAAAGAAACTGACCGACAGGACCAGAGACTATATTTTCGTAGGCTACGATGAGGAACGTAAAGCTTACAAACTAATGGATAAAATAACCAATGCTGTGTCTTCTCATAGATATAAAGACGTCACATTTCATGAGACAATTTTCCCTGCATTGGGTAACATCCAGGCATCGCCTGTTCAAATACCAGTGGTGACGACCACTGCGGTAATACCAGGAGCAATGACTCCTGCGGTAATACCAGAGACTCCAGTCTCTGCGGTAACACCAGGAGCAAAGACTCCTGCGGTAATACCAGGAGCAAAGACTCCTGCGGTAATACCAGGAGCAAAGACTCCTGCGGTAATACCAGGAGTAAATACTCCTGCGGTAATACCAGAGACTCCTGTCTCTGCGGTTACACCAGAAGCAGTGACTTCTGTGGTAATACCAGGATCAAAGAATCCTGCGGTAATGACTGCTGACCTCATGGCTAACATTTCCTCAGACTCTGACTCAGAAAGTGATTCTGATGCAGAGGAAACTACCCAGAAAAAGGGAGATCATCTCTGGGGTTATTATTCTGACACTAGCATGTCAGGAGTTTTTCATGACAATGATAGTAGCGATTGGTCTGAGGCTTCCAACTCTGAACCCGCTACTGATCGTGTCAGTGAAAACGCGATGCAGGTGACTTCTAAGAGATGCCCTGTCACTCCTAAGCATTTTGAAGGTTTTGTGTTGTACGGTTTTGGGGGAGCTAAGGACAAGGATATCCATCCTGACTCACCCCGACGCTCAGCTTGGCTAGCATCAAAAGCCATGAGCTCAGTGCCTCTTTCCTATAATGAAGCCATTAACTCTCCGGAGTCCCATCTGTGGGAAATGGCTATTAGAGAAGAACTTGAATCTTTTAAAGCTAATAAAGTTTGGACCTTGCAGCCTCTCCCAGAGGGCGCCCCTTTAGTTGGAAACAAATGGGTCTTCAAACGAAAAATTAATTTGGAGAGAGAGAGAGAGATCTGCTTTTTTCGGCCTCTGGCCGGGCGGCCAAGGTAGCCAGGCGGTGGATGGAAGAGGGGGGGGTGGCTAGATTAGGAGGAGGGGGTTAGCGGAGAGGAGAAGGGAGAAGGCAGGGAGGCATGGCAGCGGGAGTTTTAAGTATTGCGGGAAGGTATCTGGTAGATCGTGTTGTTGCAGGTAGTAGTGGAAGAAGGCGCGGTCTACGAATAGGCATTCCTGTAGCATATGATGGGCTGTAGCTTCGGGGTGGCCGCAGAGGTGGCAGATAGGTGGGGTACCGAAGATGCGGGAGGTGTGGGCCGGCATGAGGTTGTGACCCAGGCGTAGACGGGTGACTGCTGTGATGAGTTTGCGCGAGGCGCGAGCGGCAGCGAACCAGGGTGAGGATGGTGGCGTAGGCTGAAGGCGGTAGAGGTGGCGGCCGTTTGTGAGCTGGTGCCAGCGTGCGGCCCAGGCGGCTGCCAGCGTCCTCTTGGAGGCCGCGTATTCGGCGGTGGGCGGCACGGGGACGGCGGTGGGCACGCCCTCTTCGCGGGCCAGGGCTGCGGCGGCGTCTGCGGCCTCGTTTGGTGGAACTCCTCGGTGGGCCGGCACCCACGCGAGGTGGACCTGCCTGCCGTCCCGCTGGAGGGACAGGCAGGCCGCTCTGGCAGCGACGACGGGGGCGGGGGTGTGGGCGGTGGGGCGGGGGTTAGCGATGGCCCGCAGCGCCGACAAGCTATCAGTAAGCAGGGCGAGCCGGGGGATGCCGGCTGCCGCGGCGTGGCGTAGGCCCTCCTGAATGGCCACCGCCTCCGCGAGGAAGACGGATGCCTGGTGGGGGAGCGAGAAGACCCCAGCTTCGAGGGTAGCTTCGTTGAACCAAGCGGCCCCCACGGGGGTGGGCGGGGTGGTGGTGCAGCGGGAGCCGTCCGTGGAGACGATGTGGGCGTCCGCCCAGAGTCCTTCCTTGAGGTCCAGGTAGGCCGCGCTGAGGTCTGCGGCTGTAGCTTCGGATGAGGTGATAGGGGCGGGGGGGAAGAATGGGGTGGTGAAGATAGGGGTGGTCCACCACCGGTGTGGGATGTTATAGCAGGGCCAGTGCGGCGGCAGGTTAGGGGGCTGCGGGGGGGGGGGGGGGGGGGAGGGCGAGGAGCCGCCTGATGAGGAGGGGGGGGACGCTGCCGGAGACGGGGGTGCAGGGCTCCGTTGGGGGTGAGTTGCAGCAGGGCGGTGTAGGTGGGGTGCGTGGGCCGACTTCGCCACCGGAGGAGGAGCCGGTCGGCGAGGTGGTCGAAGCGGAGGGGGAGGGGCCACTCCGCCGCCTCGATTAGTAGCGATGCCACCGGGGTGGTGTTCATGGCGCCTAGGCACGCCCGGAGGGCGTTGTTGCAGGAGACTTGCATTTTGTGTGCGTCGGCTTTGGTGGCGGGGTCGACGCTGCCGGCCCCGTATTCAAGGATGGAGCGGATTGTGGTTTTGTAAAGTCGCAGCAAAAGGCCTGGGTGGCAGCCCCAGGAAACCCCCGCCAGTGCTTTGATAAATTGAAGGCGCTTGGTGCACTTAGCCGAGATGTATGTGATGTGGGGTTTCCATTGGAGGCGAGAGTTGAGGACCACCCCGAGGTATTTGATGTTGGCGGCGTAGGGAATTTCTTCCCCGCGGATGGCGAGGAGGGGGGGGGGCGGGGGGGGATCTCTCGTCTGCGGGTGAAGTAGGTCCAGTGGGACTTGCCTGGCGAGAGCCGCGCCCCGTCTTCTAGTAGTCTGCTGGAGATGGTGTCGATGACCTGGCGGAGGCGCTCGGCGGCTTCGGCCGCGGTGTTGGCGCGGACCAGAACCGCAGCGTCGTCGGCGTACTTGATGCAGGTGGCATATTCTGGTAAGTTGCGGCACAGGTCCTTCTTGTCAAAGATGTATAGAAGGGGGGAGCTGACCCAGCCCTGGGCCAGGCCGATGTGCGTGACGTTAGGGCCGGCGATGCGCCCGCCGTGGGTGGCGTACATCTGCTGATTGTGCATCAGTTCGGCCACGAAGTTGTGCACCCTAGGGGGGGGCGCCCGCGTCCTGGAGGCGGCGTAGGAGGGGGCCGGGCTGAACAGAGTTAAAGGCACTCGCTATATCGAGGAAGGCGCCTGCAATGTAAACATTGTCGGCGTGCGCCCGGTGGATGGTGGTGGTGAGGAGGCCGATGGCGTCGTGGGTGGAGCACCCCTTTCGGAAGCCAAACTGGTGGGGGTCTAGTAGGTGGTGTCGCTCCATCCACCACTCCAGCCGGGCCTTCACCATGCGCTCGAAGAGCTTGAACACGGCGGACGCGAGGGCAATGGGTCGGTAAGAGGTGGCGAGGCGCGGGTCCTTGCCCGGTTTACCGAGGGGGATGAGGAGGGATCTCTTCCAGAATCGCGCGGTGGCCCAGATGTGGTTGAGGAGGCGCAGAAGGGCGGTTTTTGCTTGCGGGGGCAGGTGGCGCAGCATGGCGGTGGTGATGGAGTCCATGCCCGGGGCCGTGTCCTTGGAGGCCTGGAGGGCGGCCTCGAGGTCGCCGGGGGAGAAGTCTTGAGCAAGCTCCAGGGGGTCGGCCTCCGCAGCTTCGGGGGGGTCGGGGAGCTTTGGCGGTGGTGCGTGGTCGCCTGGGGGGAGGGGGGCGAAGAGGCGGAGGAAGTCCTCTAGCCAGTCCCCCGCGGTGGGGTTGGGGGGTTGCCGTCCGGCGTGGCGCCTCGCCATGCTCCACAGTCGGCGCATGTCTCCGGGGGGGGGGGGGGGGGAGAGGGACTCAATGAATTGGCGCCAGTGGTCCCGCTTGGCCCTTTTGGCGATGCGGTTGGCCCAGCGGGCGGTTTCCGAGTAGCGGCGGAAGTCTTCTGCTGTTCTGTGGCGGAGGTAACGTTGCTCTGCCTGGCGGCGGAGGGTTTGGGCGGCCGCGCACTCCGCGGTCCACCAGCTCTTGGGGTGGTGGTGTGGGGAGGAGGGGGGCTTGCCGGTGCGGGGCTGGAAGGCATGGTCGGCGGCGGTGGTGAGGAGGGTTATAAAGTCGTCGTATGCCAGCAGCGAGGGGGGGACTCGAGGGTTTGTTGGCCGTGGTCCGATATGTATTGGCAGTATTGGTGCCACTCTTGCTGGCCCCCGGGCTTCCAGCGCCGGGTGGAGTGGTGGAGGCGGGGTGTGGGGGTGGCGCCCCCGCCGAGGGGGATGCGGACTAGGATGGGCCGGTGGTCGCTGCCGAGAGAGTCGTGGTGGGGGCACCAGTCCGACGACAGGGCGAGCCGCTGGGGGACGATGGCGAGGTCGAGGGCGGTGTCACGTTGCCCAGCGTAGCCGATGCGTGTAGGGGTGCCGTCGTTGAGCGTCACGAAGTCGGATGTAGAGAGCCACTGGGCTAGGGCTAGGCCCCGCTCGTCGGGGGTGGGGGCTCCCCATAGGGGGTGGTGAGCGTTAAAGTCGCCTAGCAAGATGGAGTCGCGGGGCAGGCGTGCCCCAAGGGCGGCCCAGGCGCGTGGCGGGACGCGGTCTTGGCCCCCCCTCCGTCCTTGGAGGGCGTATAGGCTCACCACCGTGAGGGCGGAGCCGTCCGCCAGGCGCAGCTGAGCGGCGACCGCTTCTAGGCCCAGGGCCTCAGGCAGGTTGAGGGGGAATAGCTCGTAGGCAAGCGTAGATTTGATGAAAAGGGCTACGCCGTGGCCCCCGTCGATGGAGTGCTGCAGGATTTCGTAGCTGCCGAGGGTGTGTTGGTCGGTATAGAGTTCTGATTCCTGGACGGCGGCCACGTCAATAAGTTGGTCCTCCAGGATTTTATGGAAGGACGCTTGTCGCTGGGCGAGCGAGTGGGCGTTCCATGTGAGCAGGTTGAGGGCCATAAGCGGGGGAGAGGGGCGGGGGCCTGCTGGTCGCGGGCTCCTGGGGGGGCCGGTCGCGGCGGGGCGCAGTGGGCGAGAATAAGTCGGTAAGGATTTGCAGGACCATGGTAGGTTCGGGCGGCGTAGCTTGCGGCATAAGAGGGATGATATGGGCCAGAAGGGTGGTAAGTAGTTGCGCAATAACTGGGAGAGCGCGGGCGGCGTCCAGTTCGGCGATTTGCTGGGTGAGGGGGGAGGGGGGGTGTGGGGTTGTGCGGTGGCGCGGAGGGGCGCGAGGCCTGGGGCGCCGGGAGCGGGGTCCTGGGCTGCTGGGGGGGCGCCGCTGGTGCCGTTGCCGGGGGGGTTTCTGGCGCGCTTGAGGGCGTCCACGTAGCTGAGGTTATGGTGAGCCATGAGCTTCTTGGTGCTCCGTTCCACCTGCCAGCGAGTGCAGGCTGATCACCTCTTGCGGAAGGAAGGATACAGCAATACGGAGCAGGAACCATGCATCTACACCAAGACCTCTGGCATCGCAGTCACAATTGTCGCCCTTTACGTAGACGACTTCTACTTGTTTTACAAGGAGGAGCGAGTAAAAATTGAACTGATCGAAGCTCTTCGTAGGTTTATTGTGCTGAAGGACTTGGGGGAGGCCAGAAACTCTCTGGGCATGAGAATTGAAAGGGACTGGGCCAAAGGTACCCTCAAATTGCATCAGGAGGAGTACACTAATTCTATATTGAAAGAATTTGGAATGGAAAATTGTGAAGGAAGGCCAGTGCCCTTGGAGCATAAAATGAAATTATGGGATTTCGAGATGGGCTATGAAGGAGATTTCAAATACCAGAAGCTGATTGGCAGCCTCCTGTACCTCAGCACAAATACCAGACCAGATATTTCATATGCTGTTAGTTTTCTCAGTCAGTTTAACTCTTGCTATACTAGCACCCACTGGGACCTCGCCAAGGCGGTCCTTAGTTATTTAAAATTAAAACCACATTTCGGTCTAAATTATTCAAAATGCGCTAAACCCTCTTTTTCCTTGGTTGGGTATTCGGATGCCGACTGGGCAGGTAATCCCACTGACTATAAGTCTTACACTGGTTTCTGTTTCACCCTGGATGGCAATTTAACGTCGTGGGAGAGCAGAAAACAAAGGTGTACTGCACAGTCCACAGCAGAGTCCGAGTCAATAGCCTTAGCGGAGGCTACCAAACAGTCACTATATCTTGGTCAGTTGGTTGACAGTTTGTTTGACTGCGGTGTCCAGATGGTCACCCTGTTCTGTGATAATCAGTCCGCTATTACCTTGGCGACTTCCGAAAACTATTTCAAGGCGAGATCTAAACACTATGGGTGTAGGATCCAACTCGCCAGAGATTGCCTCAAAGAAGGACTAATAGAATTAATTTACGTCGGTTCAAAGTCAAATCATGCCGACATATTCACTAAGGCCTTGGAGCGGACTGATCACGAGCAGGGCTGTAGATCACTGAACTTGGATATCGCATGAGTGTCCGTTTTAATTACCACGCTTGTATACTGCCTACCTTGCTTTGTTTTGTGAATTTTTGTATGTACAGATTTTTATTTCTGCATGTACAGAGTCTATTTTGTCTATACCCTCTGGATCAGGTTTTCTCCTAAATAAGGTTTCCCTGGTTCCTAGCGCCAAATGGAGAGGTCAAATTTCTTAAAAATGAACATATGATTCAATATTTTTTTTTATTTTTTTTGGGCTGGTTGCGTATTTTATTCTCTTACGAGTGCATCATTGTAGAAATTCCGCATTAAGGGGGAGTGTTGTAAATATTAATGCTTCATTTTATCCTTTGTACATTTATTGTTTTCTGTTTTTGAATTCATCCGCCACACTGCCTTGCACTAACACCCCTCATAGTTTCCTACTTCACTTGTTTGTATGCACTGCCTTGCTTGACTGCCAATAAACCACAAGGGCTCGTTCACTTGGCTCGCAGCTTCCAGCCTAAACGGTTGTGTTATTCTCCCTGCTTCCCTGCACCACATCCTGCAACAGGTCTTTGCTGGAAAAACTTAGACACGGCACAAACATAACTTTTACAACAAGCCCTTGCTTGAAATCACAGAAAGTCTCGGCACCTATAAGGTGGACTTAGAGGTCAGAGTACAGCAGCACTCTGCGTTGAAGGCAGATGTGAACTCAGAGCCTTGGCATGAACGATTGGGCCATCTTGGCAAGAATAATTTGAGGCTTATCTCCAGCCTTGTCGATGGCATGAGTAAAGTAAATAGTATTGATCATAAGTGCGACACTTGTCGGAGGGCAAAAACTGTTAAAAAGTCGTTCCCTAAAAGGGGGAGCCGCAGGGCATCTGAGCTTCTTGAAATTGTCCATTCCGACGTGTGTGAAGTCACTGATGGTCCCTCTATCAGAGGATTTAGATACTTTGTCACTTTCATTGACGACCTGACGAGATATACCTACATTGGTCTTTTAAAAAGCAAAGACAGTGTCTTTGATAAATTTCAACAGTATAAGGCTCTAGTTGAAAGGCACACTGGTGGAAAAATTAAGAACCTGAGGTCAGATAACGGTGGAGAACATGTAAATGAGAAATTCAAATGGTACTTCAGAAATGAGGGCATGCTAAACCAGCACTCTGTGGCAAGAAATCCACAACAGAATGGCGTCTCTGAGAGGGCCAATCGTACACTTCTAGAGAAAGTAAGAGCATTGCTCAAGGGTGCTGGTCTGCATCATAAATTCTGGCCCCTCGCTCTTCATACTGCAGTGTTTCTGAAAAACATATCTCCCACCAAAGCAGTCAAAAATATGGTCCCCTATGAGGCATGGACTGGTTCTAGACCTGACGTCAGTATTCTTAGAGTTTTCGGCTGTCTTGCACAAGCCAGAATTGAGCCAACAAAGAAACTGACCGACAGGACCAGAGACTATATTTTCGTAGGCTACGATGAGGAACGTAAAGCTTACAAACTAATGGATAAAATAACCAATGCTGTGTCTTCTCATAGATATAAAGACGTCACATTTCATGAGACAATTTTCCCTGCATTGGGTAACATCCAGGCATCGCCTGTTCAAATACCAGTGGTGACGACCACTGCGGTAATACCAGGAGCAATGACTCCTGCGGTAATACCAGAGACACCAGTCTCTGCGGTAATACCAGGAGCAATGACTCCTGCGGTAATACCAGAGACTCCAGTCTCTGCGGTAACACCAGGAGCAAAGACTCCTGCGGTAATACCAGGAGCAAAGACTCCTGCGGTAATACCAGGAGCAAAGACTCCTGCGGTAATACCAGGAGTAAATACTCCTGCGGTAATACCAGAGACTCCTGTCTCTGCGGTTACACCAGAAGCAGTGACTTCTGTGGTAATACCAGGATCAAAGAATCCTGCGGTAATGACTGCTGACCTCATGGCTAACATTTCCTCAGACTCTGACTCAGAAAGTGATTCTGATGCAGAGGAAACTACCCAGAAAAAGGGAGATCATCTCTGGGGTTATTATTCTGACACTAGCATGTCAGGAGTTTTTCATGACAATGATAGTAGCGATTGGTCTGAGGCTTCCAACTCTGAACCCGCTACTGATCGTGTCAGTGAAAACGCGATGCAGGTGACTTCTAAGAGATGCCCTGTCACTCCTAAGCATTTTGAAGGTTTTGTGTTGTACGGTTTTGGGGGAGCTAAGGACAAGGATATCCATCCTGACTCACCCCGACGCTCAGCTTGGCTAGCATCAAAAGCCATGAGCTCAGTGCCTCTTTCCTATAATGAAGCCATTAACTCTCCGGAGTCCCATCTGTGGGAAATGGCTATTAGAGAAGAACTTGAATCTTTTAAAGCTAATAAAGTTTGGACCTTGCAGCCTCTCCCAGAGGGCGTCCCTTTAGTTGGAAACAAATGGGTCTTCAAACGAAAAATTAATTTGGATGGTTCTGTCTTGCACAGGGCTCGCTTGGTGGCAAAGGGGTACACCCAGCAGTATGGGGTTGACTATTTTGACACCTTCGCGCCTGTCGTAAGGAAAGAGTCACTGAGAATATTATTCTCTACCGCCGTCAACTTCAACCTAAAAATTGCTCATTTAGATGTTAAAACTGCATTTCTGCATGGTGAGTTGTCGGAGGAAGTGTACGTGGCACAACCTGATGCTCCAACTGATCTAACTGTTCCAGAATCTACACACTTAGTCTGCAGGCTAAGGAAAGCTGTGTACGGGCTGAAGCAGGCGGCAAGGAGCTGGTACCTCAAGGCTGATCACCTCTTGCGGAAGGAAGGATACAGCAATACGGAGCAGGAACCATGCATCTACACCAAGACCTCTGGCATCGCAGTCACAATTGTCGCCCTTTACGTAGACGACTTCTACTTGTTTTACAAGGAGGAGCGAGTAAAAATTGAACTGATCGAAGCTCTTCGTAGGTTTATTGTGCTGAAGGACTTGGGGGAGGCCAGAAGCTGTCTGGGCATGAGAATTGAAAGGGACTGGGCCAAAGGTACCCTCAAATTGCATCAGGAGGAGTACACTAATTCTATATTGAAAGAATTTGGAATGGAAAATTGTGAAGGAAGGCCAGTGCCCTTGGAGCATAAAATGAAATTATGGGATTTCGAGATGGGCTATGAAGGAGATTTCAAATACCAGAAGCTGATTGGCAGCCTCCTGTACCTCAGCACAAATACCAGACCAGATATTTCATATGCTGTTAGTTTTCTCAGTCAGTTTAACTCTTGCTATACTAGCACCCACTGGGACCTCGCCAAGGCGGTCCTTAGTTATTTAAAATTAAAACCACATTTCGGTCTAAATTATTCAAAATGCGCTAAACCTTCTTTTTCCTTGGTTGGGTATTCGGATGCCGACTGGGCAGGTAATCCCACTGACTATAAGTCTTACACTGGTTTCTGTTTCACCCTGGATGGCAATTTAGTGTCGTGGGAGAGCAGAAAACAAAGGTGTACTGCACAGTCCACAGCAGAGTCCGAGTCAATAGCCTTAGCGGAGGCTACCAAACAGTCACTATATCTTGGTCAGTTGGTTGACAGTTTGTTTGACTGCGGTGTGCAGATGGTCACCCTGTTCTGTGATAATCAGTCCGCTATTACCTTGGCGACTTCCGAAAACTATTTCAAGGCGAGATCTAAACACTATGGGTGTAGGATCCAACTCGCCAGAGATTGCCTCAAAGAAGGACTAATAGAATTAATTTACGTCGGTTCAAAGTCAAATCATGCCGACATATTCACTAAGGCCTTGGAGCGGACTGATCACGAGCAGGGCTGTAGATCACTGAACTTGGATATCGCATGAGTGTCCGTTTTAATTACCACGCTTGTATACTGCCTGCCTTGCTTTGTTTTGTGAATTTTTGTATGTACAGATTTTTATTTCTGCATGTACAGAGTCTAATTTGTCTATACCCTCTGGATCAGGTTTTCTCCTAAATAAGGTTTCCCTGGTTCCTAGCGCCAAATGGAGAGGTCAAATTTCTTAAAAATGAACATATGATTCAATTTTTTTTAATTTTTTTTGGGCTGGTTGCGTATTTTATTCTCTTACGAGTGCATCATTGTAGAAATTCCGCATTAAGGGGGAGTGTTGTAAATATTAATGCTTCATTTTATCCTTTGTACATTTATTGTTTTCTGTTTTTGAATTCATCCGCCACACTGCCTTGCACTAACACCCCTCATAGTTTCTTACTTCACTTGTTTATATGCACTGCCTTGCTTGACTGCCAATAAACCACAAGGGCTCGTCCACTTGGCTCGCAGCTTCCAGCCTAAACGGTTGTGTTATTCTCCCTGCTTCCCTGCACCACATCCTGCAACAGGTCTTTGCTGGAAAAACTTAGACACGGCACACACATAACTTTTACAATAGATTATGTGTATCTCTGCTGTTTTGTGATATTGTAGGTTTCTTCTTTAGTTAAATTGAAAAATTTAATTGCCATATTTCATCTCGAGCTTTATTTGGTAATTTGTCAATTGAAATTACAATGTTTATTTGCTTTAAATGCGATGGTCATTTTCCTACGGGAGAAAGTTCAATTCAGCACCTAACTATCAGTAACCACAAACTATCATTTTTGAGTAGATACAGATGTAAACAGCCCGGCTGCAATTCGAGTCATGACTCTTTAAAATGCTTTCGAGCTCATTTGTTAAAAGCTCACCGCAATTTTCACCACAATGTTGATCTGATTGATAATTCAAATGTTCCTGATAAAGTAGTAGATAATAATCCTGACTTAATTGAGGGTAATGGTGTAGAGTTTGAGCCTCAGCAACCACCTGAGCCAATTTTGAATACCGTATTTACACGCGTATAACCCGCACCCCACTTTTGAAGGTCCGAAAACGGGAAAAATCGTTTGTGCACTCGTATACCCCGCACCTGCAGGGACCTCAGGGAAGGCATATTGTAATTCAAAAAACGGCCGCACTTATTAGCGCTACAACACTAGCCCAACAGGCACCCGCCACTAGATCGCGCCACTTGTCTCTCTCCATCCCCAATGCCTTATTCACCCTCCCGCGTCTTAACTACCCCCTTCCCTATTCGCACCTTCACCTTTCGCAACCCTTTGGCGCAAATTTGTTAGCTAACCTGTAATAGTTTGTGACAAAATAAGAGACGTGTGGGCGCTTCAACATGGAGATCGTGCCAGAAAAGAAGAAGAGAATGTCCTACACGGCGGAGTTCAAGAGACTCGTGATCCGGTCGGCCGAGGGTGAGGGCAACAGGTGTGCTGCACGAAAACACGGGGTAGATGAGTCGCTGGTCCGCGACTGGAGGAAGAAACGCCTCGCCATCATGGTCTGCCGCAGGACCAAGAGGGCATTTCGGGGCAGAAAGCAAGGGCTGTTTCCAGAGCTAGAGCATGAAGTTGCCGACTACGTCCGCGAGAGGAGGCGGTCGGCACTCCCCGTCACCGCCAAGCACATTCAGATGAAGGCGCTGGAAGTGGCGCGGAAGGCGGACATCGACCGGGCCAGCTTCAGGGCATCCCGTGGCTGGGTCGATAAGTTCATGCGACGCCAGGGATTCTCACTGCGGCGCAGGACGTCCATCTGCCAGAAGCTCCCTGCGGACTTCGAGGCCAAGCTGGTGGCCTACCAGAAGTTCGTCATTGCCCTGCGAAAGGAGCTGGACTTTCTTCTGGGGCAGATCGGGAACGCGGACGAGACCCCTATCTGGTTCGACCTGCCGATGAACTACACAGTTCACGACACCGGGGACAGACAGGTAAATTTTTAAGGGTTCGCTCGCAACCAAAAACATCGGCGGTGAAAACGGGAATTTGAATTTTTTACAGGTGGTACTAAAAACAACTGGCCATGAAAAACAACGCGTGACCGTCATGCTGTGCATCACCGCGGACGGGAGGAAATTGCCTCCCTACCTTATCTTCAAGAGGAAGACTGTACCCAAACCGAAGAAAGGGGAGCGCGAGTCATTCCCTCCCGGCCTGCTCGTCCGCGCACAACCGAAGGGCTGGATGACCGAAGAGCTCATGCAGGACTGGCTGAAGTGCGTGTGGGGACGGCGCCCCGGTGCTCTGCTGGGCCTCCCGTCAATGATTGTGCTGGATGCATTCCGAGGCCACCTGACGGACGGCGTCAAGAATGTCATCGCGGAGCTGAAGTCAAGGCTGGTGGTCATTCCCGGGGGCATGACGTCCGTGCTGCAGCCCTTGGACGTGTCCGTCAACAAGCCGTTCAAGGCGGCAGTCCGGGTGCAGTACGACAAGTGGCTGTCCCGCGACGATCTGCCACGCACCCCCTCCGGCAACATCAAGAAGGCCTCCCCATTCGAGGTGGCCAAGTGGGTAAAGTCGGCGTGGGATGCTGTCTCCCCCAGCATAGTTGAGAAGTCCTTCAAGGAGTGTTGCCTCAGCAACGCGCTGTACGGTTCGGAGGACGATATTCTGTGGCGGGACGACGAGCCGGAAGACCCCGACCAGGACCCCGACGAGCCTGACAGCAACAGCGAGTGCGGGGACTCCGACTCCTCTTCTGCTGTCAGCAGCGAGGATGAGGACTAACCGTTCTAGTCTTGTTTTTTGTTTCGTTTTTTTTATAGATTTTAGTCACTGACGGCGCGCACTTCCGCCAAATGTTACCTTAAAATTTTGAAACTCTATTGTAATTAAACAGAAGTCCTATCTTTGCACTTCCCTCCCACTGCTCCAACGCTGATAACCCACCCCCTCGCTGGCATACACGCATACATGAGGTTCGCAACGCTACCTAACGGCACCCTTTCGAACTACACCAAAAACGAATACTCCATGCCTTCCCTGAGTGATACCCCACGCGCGCGCCATTTTTGAGCGATTTTTCCCGTTTGCCCACTTGTATAACCCGCACACGCATATAACCCGCAGCAGGATTTTCGGTACTCAAAATCGGGAAAAAAAAGGTGCGGGTTATACGCGTGTAAATACGGTACCTTTATTGAAGCAATTTGCAAAATGCAGAAGTGCTTGCTGCCAGGCTTGGGTCAGTTCCGAACATGAATCGTGAAAATGTTTCCCTCGTATTGTCATTAGCTTCTGAATTTTTACAATCGGGGTTTGTAAAAATTCTTAAAGATAAGGTTTTGGGTGTGTTGGAGGTTCATCATAATGATCAGGATCTCTTTGAGATTCGTAATATGTTTGATGTTTTAGAAAACCCTCTTGAAACAGTAATTACCGAGCATAAACGATTACAGTGTGCTGAGGACAGTGGTCATTTCATAAGACCAGAATCTTACCTTCTTTGTCATGAAGATAAATATGTGAAGAGGGAGAATGCCATGTTGCTTGAACGTAAAGCTGTGTTTGGGCAGCATGTTCCTCTCCGTAAAAGTTTAAAGGCATTCCTGGAAATTGATGGGATGTTTGAAATTATTCTGGGCAATTATCAGGAGTGTCAGGCTGACTTGACTGTAATCAGAAGTTATTTGCAAGGTGAGTTTTGGCAAACTACCAGGCAAAGGCAGTTGCCAGAGCGAACCGTTTTTGTTGTGCATTTTGACTTTGACGATTATCAATTCAACAATAGTGTTGGTTCGCATGCCAAGAATGGTGAGCTCGGCGCCATGTATGCCTCCATAATGGGTATGCCACCTGATTTGGCTAGTTGTGTTCAAAATAAGTTGTTGGTCACCTTATTTTTATCCAAGCACAGGAAGGAGTGTGGCAATATTGTTGCCTTTAGACCTGTGATTGATGAGGTGATTTATCTAACCAGCAACGGTCTTGAGCTCAATTTATCATCGGGTCGTCATCAAGTGTATTTTGTGTTTGATCAAATTCGTGCTGATAACAAGGGCAGCAATGAAATTCTAGGTTTTGTTTCTGGGTTCAATGCCAATTTCTTTTGTAAAGTTTGCAAAATGCACAGGAATGACACTACTCACCGATGTACTGTTCCGGATAGGCTTCTCCGTACTGTAGAGAATTATCAGGAGGATGTTAATACTGGGGATTTCACTTCAACTGGAATTCATGAAGAGTGCGTATTCAACAGAATGCCCGACTTTCATGTCACACAAAATTTGGCATGTGATATACTTCACGATTGTCACTTGGGTCTTGTAAAGTATGCCATTTGCCCTGTGTTGTCTAATTTTATTCGTGACAGGAATTATTTTTCAATTGACACTCTCCATGACCGTATTGACAGTTTTGATTATGGCCCCTCTGAGAATGGAAATAAGCCAGCGTCATCGCAGTTCACTCTTACTAATTTGGATAATTCTGTTAATCTCACAGGCTCTGAATGGCTGTGCCTTTGTCGCTACTTGCCTGAAATGATTGGGGATTTAGTGCCCCGTGATAATCGTGTTTGGTATTATTTCTCAATTGTTAGGGAAATTATGTTGCTTGTCACATGCCCGTATTTTGTACCAGGCACTGAAGTCTATCTTGACAATTTGATCCAAGAGCACCATGAACTATATGTACAGCTGTTTAATACTCCACTCAAACCCAAGCACCATTTTCTTCTACATTTCAGGAGACACATGAGGCAGAATGGTCCATTAGGGGAAACGTGTACTCTTGCATCAGAAAGGAAACATCGTATGGGAAAATTATACATGCGTACTGTTCATTCTCGCATTAACCCAGCTGCCTCTGTAGCTATTAAAATGCAATTGCAATTGTCAAGTCACATATCCAATTTTAAGGAGCGCCTTCCATATGTAACTGCAGGGGTTTGTAGGCGAGCTAGTCGAACTCTCCAATTTTATGACAGCTTTTCACATCTGTTGCCTCAGATATGTGATGAAACTCTGTCTACTGCTAAAACTGTGACTATGTGTGGTATCGTGTACCAGCCAGGAATGATAGTTGTCTTAAAGTGTCATAGTATGTATCCAGTATTTGGTCAAATTGTTTATATTGTAGAATTTGATTCAGCTGTAAAATTTATTTTGAGGGTAAAACACACAGAGTTATATAATAGCCACTTCTGTTCTTTCGAAGTTCAAGAGACTGATAACTTTGTATTCCTAAGTCAGAGTGAGTTTGTTTCCAAATCACCCCTTTGGCAGCGTAAGGTTACTGTTGGTGGTGAGGAATGTTTGATGATTTCGTTAAAGTGTTCTTTGTGAGCTGTGATAGCTACATACTTTATTAATTTAATATTGACGCAATTGTTTGCTGTGATGTACTTTGTGAGCTGTGGTAGCTACTTACTTTATTTATTTATCATTGACTCAATTGTTTGCTGTGATATTATTTGTGAATGTGATTCTGCTCGTGATCCTGTTGTATGACATGGTGTTTATGTTAATTAAATACTGAGTTGAAATTACTTTTTCCTCTTTTTATTTTTCACTGCACAACCTAGCAGCGCACTAAATGCATAGCACGGACACAAAACTTCGATACCTTATTGAGGCATTCTGGTGTATGGTCGAATCTGGGTCGAATTCACTGTGCTGCGCGAAGCCTTTTTTCGACGAATTTCGCGCCCCTGAGTGCAGGTATCGCCCGTAGGGTAGGCAAGCAGTGGCCTCGGGATGCGCGTTGTGCGGGCTAGCCTATCCGAGTATTCGCAGGCGCCGAGAGCTTGCCAATACGGGGAAACACCAAATCGGCGGGGGGGGGGGGGGGGGGGGGAACAAGTCAAGGGTTTCTTTTGCTGGCGCCCACAAACATTTCTTGTCTCAAGAAAACCGTTTACACGCAGATATTTTCTTCTATATAGACTGGAGAGAAACAAGTGCGCTTTGGGAGCGGGAACAAATCAGATCTAGTTTTGAATCATTCCAATTTTCTTGTCTTAACTATTTTCTAGCGTAAACAGAACTCAAAGCTACATTTGATTCAATCAGTGATGAAAAAGTATTATTTTTTCTTAAATCTATCGTAGAAAGGACTAGGATCATTCATGTCCGAATTTTTCTTGATTCAAGTCAATTTGGCTTGATTCAAGAGAAGCATTCTCTGGGTGTACCCTTCCCTCCCACCCCCACTTTTGGCTTATAAGTATGCGTGACGATTCCGAGAGTACGACAGGAGTTGCACACCCTTAAAAAGTAAAAGAATACAGGGTACACTGGGCGTCAGCGTCACGCGCCTACTGTAAACCCGCGGTTTGGCTCCAGTCCGTTTCTACGCTGGAGTGAGGATTGGGTAGAGCGCCGCCAGTGCCTCCCTGTTTCTGAAGCATTGGCCGCGTATATCATGGTTATTGGTGTGTGTGTGTGTGGGGGGGGGGGGGGCTGTAAAAGAAAGACCCTGCGAGAGTTCGAGACCCGGTGCTGTACACCGGGGCCGGTCGGTCTGTTTGGAAAATTCCAAACAATTGCTAGGAAATTCTGGATCGCCAATTTTTTGGAAATTTCCACCTTTTTTCGGAAAAATACAAACCAGGTTTTTAATGCGTTTTATTTGATTACTTTTCTAAAACTAACTGTTCTATGCATACGAATTCGATATGAAATTTGGTATCCCCAATTGTTTGGAAATTTCCAATGAAGTATCACAACAGTGCTTTCCCCCAAACCTTCTCTTACATTCTCAACGCACACGCTGTTATTCTGAATCAATGAGGCACGTTTTGGAAGGTCGTTATCGTTTCAATCATTACAGACCTATCCAAAGAAAAGGTTTTACGAAAAGGCGCGGTAAGGAAGTCGATTAAGAGTTCGATTCTTCCCTGTAAAAACGCAATCGAAACGATATTTTGTTTTTGTGGCCGTAGGCACTTGTACCGCTAATACGAGGCCACGTGCCCCTGTCGAACGGAGGTACCAGTGCAGACCTCCGTCAAGTTGGCCGTGCCCAATTTATACAGCCACAAAAAAAGACCTTAATCGATTGTTAAAGATGAGAACAGTTAGGTTATAACCACAAGAACAATAGTTAACATTCATATCTGCTCATTAAATAAAAATTGTGGGCCGGCTACCTTCACGTCCCTAAAACTTGCAGCCACGAAAAACAAACTTATATTTGGATTGTTAATCGTACGTACACGTAAGTAACAACACTTTTAACGTTTGTTAACAAGCTGCAACCTTCAAATCTGGCAACTTAACAAACACAAATGTGGGCCGGCTGATATAAGTTGTGGTGTCTCCAGTTACTACCTCGTTGACTTCCCTAACCGAAAGTTATCGTTTCCTTCTTGCCAACTAATATCTTTTCAGCTGAAATGTAAATGTTTCATCTTTTAACAAGCTTCGCTCCACCGGCACCGGCACCTCGATTCGACGTGGGTACTGGGCCAGCATGGCCTGCCAGCGTCGTTTGCGGGGGCCTCCGGCCTCCGGCTTCTGCCTCAAGTCACGCGAAATGTGTCCGGTGGTACCATTAACTAACGATAACTAACCATGAACTAACGATATCTAACCATGAACTAACAATAACTAACCATGAACTAACGATAACCAACCATTAACTAACGAAAACGAACATATAACTAACGCCCACTTAAGTCTTAGAACAAATGCAATTTTGAAGACGGTTCAGGTGGTACATATTTTATTCGAACCGTTGATGTACGAACATTTTCAACGTTGTATTTGATACAAGACAAAAGTCGTCGTAAGTTGGAGGTTCGTTTTCGTTAGTTATCGTTTGTTAATGGTTGATTGACAAAAGTTATCGTTTGTACATGTCGTTAATTATCATTTTAGTCGAACCGTTATAGTAAGAACATTTTCAACGTTGTATTTGAAATAAGACAATAGTCGTCGTCAGTTATAGGTTCGTTTTCGTTAGTTATCGTTAGGTATCGTTAGTTCATGGTTAGTTATCGTTAGTTCATGGTTAGTTATCGTTAATTCATGGTTAGTTATCGTTAGTTCTTGGTTAGTTATCGTTAGTTAATGGTACCACCGGACACATTTCGAGTGACTTGAGGCGGAAACCGGAGGCCGGAGGCCCCCGCAAACGCCGCTGGCAGGCCATGCTGGCCAAGTACCTATGTCGAATCGAGGTGCCGGTGGAACGGAGCTTGTTAAAAGATGAAACATTTACATTTCAGCTGAAGAGACATTGTAAAGGATTTGCCCTTGGGTTGGCAGTGCCTAAAACCGGTGCCTTTCGGCGGGCCTGTGTTGGTGGTACCGCGCGCTAGTTGCCCTTGACAACCACGACTACGCCTGTATCAGTCCTGGAATAGAGCCTGATTCCTTCCCTGAGATTCGCTCCTTTACGTGTCTATTTCCTTGCCGTCCAAATCCTTACAATATTAGTTGGCAAGAAGGAAACGATAACTTTCGGTTAGGGACGTCAACGAGGTAGTAACCGGAGACACCACAACTTATATCAGCCGGCCCACATTTGTGTTTGTTAAGTTGCCAGATTTGAAGGTTGCAGCTTGTTAACAAACGTTAAAAGTGTTGTTACTTACGTGTACTTACGATTAACAATCCAAATATAAGTTTGTTTTTCGTGGCTGCAAGTTTTAGGGACGTGAAGGTAGCCGGCCCACAATTTTTATTTAATGAGCAGATAGGAATGTTAACTATTGTTCTTGTGGTTATAACCTAGCTGTTCTCATCTTTAACAATCGATTAAGGTCTTTTTTTTTGTGGCTGTATAAATTGGGCACGGCCAACTTGACGGAGGTCCAGTGCAGCGCAAGCGGAACTGGCACCACGGTTTGACGGTGGGGCCGGTTCAGCTTGTCGATTTCGAAAGTTCGCAAAATATGGTGTTTACAAATGTACGTTTTTACATCCAAAATTGCACCTAAGTGAACACTGACATTCACTCTTAATAAAAGAATGCTTGAATTAAGTTTAATATAGTTGATCAGATGCATTTTTAACCCTCATAAATATGCCCTACTCAAGCATCTTGACGTGGAATATTGCCCGTTAAAAAGGACGCTCGAATGTAGCATACATCCCAGCACCAATATTTCAAAAAATGACTCGACACACGTATTGCCGATATTAAAGCCAACAACTCTTGATGGAAGCCTTTCGTCGCTTGATTCAACAAACTCCTACAAGTGTTCTCATTTGACATCATATCTGCGTTGATGCAAGTCTTCAGATTTCAGTGTGTTTGCTGCGTTACGCAATTAGAAAACGGCTTTCAACCGTACAGTAAAGACCTGTCTCGGTGAAAATACTCATAAAAAATTGGATTGGGAGGACCACGGTCCGAGGGCGTATTCAGTACTGGTTTTGGTGTAATGACTATTAAGGGCATTACACACTAAATGCTTCTGAACTCTCAAGTACAAAGGTGCGTAAGAATCTAGGCATACACAGCTTGCGTACAAATTCGTATGTAAATTATTGACTGAGCGATAGCGAAGCCCTTTCCCCGACCAGGCCAAAAATGTTTTATCTGTTTTTTCGCGCGATTTCAAGAGAACGATTAGACGTAGAATGCTCTAATTTGCACCACATCTTTCTTGCATAATACCAGAGTTAACCTCCACGCAGGGGCTGCTCAAGCGGTTTCTCAGATAATTTTTATTAGTGGTCTAAAATTCAGATTCCGCCAGTTGGGCGGGGCAGATTTGAGCCAGGCGTGGAGGGGCGAATCAGTGACTCGAATGGGGTACGCTAGGTTAGATTATTTGAGGCTTGGGTAAATATTGGTTTAGAAATGTAAGGTCAGGTTAGGACGGGTTAAGCGGTAGCGGTCGTAACTACGCTTGTGTCCTGGCGGGCGAATAACGCATCTTACATCACTACCGTTTTTAATGCCGCTTAGCCAGTCCTAAGCTACCCTTACATTCCTAAACCTAATTTACCCAGGACTCACATAACCTAACCTAGCGTAACCCATTCGAGTCACTGTTCCGCCCCTCCACGCCTGGCTCACACCTATATATAGGGTTGTATTACGAGAAAAGTTCGGTTAATTTTTCAACAGGGGATGTTCGTAGAACTACGACTTTTTCTAAGCTGTAAAAATTACGACCGTTTTCGTAAAAAACGAACTAGAAATTTTCTGATTTCTCAATAGAGATGTCCCCTTTTAGACTGTTGTGAACAGCAGTTAGAATGGGAACTTATACAGAACTATGCATGGAAAACTGTACTCGTAATATTACGGCTCATCACGTAATTTTAAGGGAAGTTCGTGTTGAAAATTGAACAGAACATTTGTCGTAAAATTACAGTAAAATTTTAAGTGCCGTACAGTGCATTAAGGTCATTACGGATAGGAAGACTCCTCTTAGCCTCTACTTTCGAAAAAGTAGTGTTGCCCGGCGCCAACGACGTGGACGTGGGAGCTGACTGGCGCCTTAGAAATATTTATTAGAACTTCAAATATTCAAGACAATACAATTACAGGCCTATTGGCACAGTCTAACAGATTCGTAATCAAACATGATCCGTCTTAACATGCACTTTAAGGCTGTATCGCGACAGCCATTTGCTCCGAGAAGACTAGTTACGTGATCCACGCAATTTCAGAAAACTGCGCAGCATCAGCGTGGCGTGCGGGTAAGTCTTTTGGAACGCATTCCACTCCGGCGATTTGACGACTGCGTCCCAATTGTCCAGGGCGACTCTGGTTGCCATGACGTGGATCTCCTCGGGGATGCAGGGCTTCTTGAAGACAGCTTCCAGGACGGTAAGGACATCGCTGGCGCCAACACGTAAAAACCGCCTTTCGCACTCTTTCTTCAGACTTTCTACAACGTAGAAACAACTGAGATCCAAGAGCTCAACCAGTTCCTCGTAGGAACTGTCGGACAGAACCCCTTTGTACATGTACTCCAGGAACTTCTCAAACGCAGCCGCAGAGTAGTCCCCCGTGATCTTCACCTGCTTCTCTGTGGCTTCTTTGAAGCTCCCGGAGAACATAGTGAAGAAAACTTCACTGCCGGCGCTCAAGATGACTTTGTGGGCGGCGAACTTGTGAGAGCCAAGGGAGAGCACCACGTCCCAGAACGCGCCACGCTCGCGCAGGGTGTTCAGCCTGCGGCAGTGCAGCCCACTCGCATCGGTTGGGTCAGACGCGTCGAGGACCGTCACCTTCCCTTCGATTTCTTGCGTGTACTCGAAAATGAACGACGCGAGGCGACCGTTGCCGCTGAGTGCCGCCGTCGGCGCCCAGTCCTCGAACGGGCCGAAGCGCATGACTGTGCTGGCTTTGTTATAGTCTCGTAGCCGCTTGCGGAACCGGCCCTCGATCAGGATCTCCTTCCCTTCGGGTACGCCCTTAACCTCAAGGACGATAAAGTAGTACCCGTCCCGCTCCAGGTCGCAGATGACATTGGAGTGCACTCGGGCCGACGGCCCGACTCCTTTCAAACGCCTGGGCTCGACGATGTCTCGTTGAGCCTCTCTGGACAGAGTGATGATGAGGGAGCGCTCTATCAATATGTTAACCGTGTCGAGCACGGGCCGGCCCGCCGGTGATCGCTTAGGTCTGGAGGGCCCACTCATGATAGGATCTGAAACCAAGGCACCAAAAACACGGAGGTGTCAGAGGCTGAAAGCAAAGCAAATCCAAGCGTCGCGGATTGTTTTGAAACGAGATGTGCTCTCCAAACAGCACATGTCAATCGAGAGCAGAACAGTGAAACTTGTTTCGGACACCAAATGTTTACGTATATTTGTGCATAGCTACGCACGAAACTCAACGAAACTCGCATACACCTATGCACGCTTTTGGTGCGCACTTACGCATACAATTGTGTGCGTGATCTAAGGCGTTTGAAGCTTCGTGCGTAGCTATGCACAAAATTGTATGTAAGCATTTAGTGTGCACAACGATGAAGTTTTTTCTAACCATGTACGGCTTTTTTTATCACGGTGCACGATTTATGAAAGATAATATCCCAAAATTCTATTTAAAACAGCCCAAACAATAATGCAGCCTAAGCATATGAGTATTTCGTTAAGGAATGCAAATGCACCATGATTTGGCGTTTAATAGACCGCCATTTCTAACTAAAACAAATACGTTCGTAAAATCGACTTCCTCGTTTCTCCTGCTTTATCGAAATATGAATTATCCGGATATCTCGGCCATACCACCATGGTATGCTAGCGTTCCTTGTGAAAAAAGTAGGCGTGCGCGAGGCGTGGAGTAGCCTATCAGGCTTCGCTCACCGCGAATCACTGTTCCGCCACTCCACGCCTGGCGCACGCCTGCCTTGGCCTGCCGGCGGCGGTCACTTGACGAGTAGGATCCTGCGGACCCAGACGGTAGGACGCCCCGCGGGCGTCACTCTTTCCGCACGGTCCCTACCGTGCTCATGTTCTCACTTTTGAACGTATCTCGCGTCACCCTTTCGTTATCAATGCCACTCAACCAGTCCCAACCTAACCTGAACTGCCCGAGCCTAACCTACCCAGGCCCTCACTAACCTAACCGAGCGTAACCCACTCGAGTCACTGATCCGCCCCTTCCTGATAGGCGATGGCGCATACTGACCTGACCCAACCGGCGGATTTTTGGCTGAGCGATAGCGAAGCCCTAGACCTACTGGGCCAAAAATGTTTTGTCTGTCTGTGTGTCTGTCTGTCCGCGCGATTTCTCGAGAACGGTTAGTCGCAGAAGGCTGAAACTTGGACCACACCTTCCTACTAGCATACCGACCGGAGTCAACCGCACACTTGGTTTACCGTAACTTTAGTAGTTTCTTAGATAATTTGTACAGTTGATAATTGATATTAACTTTGAAATAAGATGGACTGCGGAGGCGCGGCCCTCTACTTTCCCCTATCACGGCTAAACGGTGGTCCCTATCAAGATTTTCTACAGAACCGCCCCCCCCCCCTTGGAATGGGATAAGGCATACTAACGCGTGCAAGGTACCCCCCCCCCCCTACTTCCCGGGAGGGGCTCGAAATTCAAGATGGCGGCCATATGGAGCACACTTTTGGGAATATCGGGCGAACCGAGCCACTTAAGAGAGTTACGGTTTGCGGCGCTGGCCATCGTAGTGGTGGGGTATTGCGATCAATTGGAAATGACACCGGGCTCGAGACCACGCACCTCGTCCTCGAGAGCCACTTTCCATCTTTTAAACGGTACGGCCCAGCGACCTGCGGGTTTTCACATTGGCCTTTGCGGGCCGAGTAGGCGAGGTTAGGGTTGGTTAGGCTAGGTTAAGATGGGCTTGATGACGTGAGGTTAGGTTAGGTAAGGATGGGCTCGAGTAGGTGAGGCTGGGGTAAGTTGGGGTATGTTAGGTGAAGCCAGGTGACGATGCGCTCGGTTATGGGGTTTGGTGGGCTGCGTTAAGATTGGCTGACAGAAAACTGTAAAGTAGGCCTGATTTGTTGGGCATTTTGTAGGCGGTTCCAGCAAGGCTCATGAACGGAAGTAAATCAGGTGTCCTGCTTCCGGTCTCTGGCCTCGCCGGAAATGCCTAGAAGATATGGCGTTTACTCGAACATTCGGTGTTCAGTTCACTAACGTGGCAACACCCACGGCGCAGAAGTGGCGCCCGCAGGGTGCCACACACATCAACTAACCCCGCAGGGGCCTACTCATCGGGTGACAGCTGCCGGCAGGCCAAGGTAAGTGTACGCCAGGCGTGGCGCGGTAGAATGGTGATTCGCGATGAGCAAAACATGTTACGCCACGACGCGGTCTGGCGTATTTCCAAACCCCCCGGACCCCAGCCATGTATGCGAATTTAAGCGCTACGCGACCGACGCGCATCCCCACTACCTGTCCAGACGCTCCCCATTGGTCGGCGTTGTGAAGGAGGCGCGCAGCGCAAGTTTGAACGAAGCTTTCGTGTTTATGTCGTTATTCAAAGAGATAACGTACGCTGAAACGCGCGCTTTCTTTTTAATGTCGATATTAGAAAAGATAACGCGCACTTAAACCGTTCACAAGAAATGAGGTTACATTTTGAAAATA
>CM049593.1:34518-97115 GCA_026979955.1 Megalurothrips usitatus
CTTAGCCATTGTCATTGTGGGATTTTTGAAGTTGCAACACACAGCGGCATGTTGACGGAATATTTTCATGCGAGCTTCAAACTTGGCACACCATAGGCGAACTGAGGGCCCATGGGACAAAGCCATCTCAAGTAAATGCTTTAAGTGGTGAAGTTTGTGACATGCACTCTGCTCAACTTTTTCTTATTCCTTCTTTTGCCCGCATCTTGTTCACCCACGGCTGCAGGAGCAGCAGCAGGAGCAGCAGCGGGGTCATCCACCTCTTCACCATCATCTTCGCTCACATCTTGGTCATTTTCCACCTCCACTTCTACCTGCTGTTGTACAACACAAACAAATGCTGGAACATCTGATTGTGATCTGTTATCAGACCATCCATGAATTGGAGATCATCAACCGTGACCTCAAACGAGAAGACGATTTCCATGATATTCTGAAGAAGAAAAATTAACTTTATGTAAAGGTTACCTTCAGGAACCCAATCTCCAATTAGGAAGGGCAGAGATCTGGCCAAGCACCACATCTGCGACCCTGTCTGTTTGATCTTTCTAGAACTCTTCAGGAGAATATCTGCTGACATGTTGGCGCTTGGCTTATTTTTAGAGTCGGGGACCCCATATGCAAAAGAGGCGATTCTGAGATTCAAATCTCTCACAGAGAAAAATTTGTCCACAAAGACAAACTGACGAATCACCAACTTGAGATCAAGAGGGACTACGCCTTCCAGTAGATCATGAAATACATCAAACACAGTTGATGTCCAATCAAAGAATGGCACCTCATCTAAGGGACAGGCCTTCTTGATGCCATACTCTTTACTTAAGGAAGGTTGTTGCAACACCATTTCAACCTGCCTCTGGTGTTCTTCTTTAGTCCTAAGCTGACCCACTGCATTGGCATCCGCCCTTACTTCTTGTCGGCTAACCAAACACCTCCGACAGAAACGGTTGGCACTAGGACTTAACAGTCCCAGCAAATCATGGGCTGCCAGAGTATCAGCAGTAACACCCGAAAGAACAGCTCTCAAAACAAATACCTCCTCACCAATCTCTACTCGCACACCATTTTCAGAGCTAAGCGTCTTGAGCTCATGTATTAGGGGTGTCAAGACCTTCTCCATTGCACCTGGTTTTTTCATATCATCTGCATTGGCAAGAGCAAGTAGCAGAATGGATGACAACCGGGATGACACCTCAGGTGGAAGATTTAACACTTGGCAGAAGAAAGCTGCAAGTTTATGAATAATAGTTTTAGAGCCCAGAGCATTAGCTACTTCCAAGTCATCGAAAGACATCAGAAGCTCAATGACCGCTTCATACTTTAGAACAAATGGGTTGCCTTTACAATTTGTGCCATCGATGTACGATCTCAACACACCATCACTGCTGGCCTTATTTTTAAAAATTTGATCTCTCAACTTTTTTATTTTTAAGAGGGCAGACAAAGATTTTATAATAGACACATACTGGAAGGTTTCTTTGACTTGAGTTGGAACTTGGCAGTTCGTTGACGGGTCCAACCTTCTGTCCATTCTTGTGTCCAGAAACTTCTCAACCGGCTTAACAAGTCCAAAAGTTTCAAAATGGTTTAACTGATCGTCTATTGTTTTCAGGTTCTTAAAAGGGTTGCTAATACCACGTACTTCACTTAAAACATCATTGGCTTCTTCAGCAGTGAGACCTTTTTCTTGCAAACGAGATATGACAGTCTTTGTAATATTCTTGCAAAGCACCTTTATCATGTCATAGCAACCTCGCTCGAATCGTTCAACAGCAGCACCAGTCAAACTTGCCTTTGATTTTAGATTTAAAAGTAATTTTACAGCTGCCCGATTGAGAATTTCTTGAATTGTTCCTTCCTGATCGTATTCAACTTCTGCCTCTCCAACTGGGATCGTGATGGTGTCATCTGCATCATCAACAGGGAGAGGAGCCTCTGAATCCGCAGCACTATCTGTGGCAGACAGGGTTGGGAACGATAGTTTTAGCGCTAGCGGCGCTACCGCGATAGCGCTAGCGCTAGATTAGCGTTAGCGCTATCGCGCTACTACTTTGTGCTACGGGTAGCGCTAGTGGTAGCCTCTAACGCATTAGCGCCGCTACCGCTAAAAAGGGAGAATTTTCGCCGACGTCCGCAGTGGCAGGCCCTTGTTTTGAACCGAAGTGATGCTACGATACAAATAGTACTGGCCGGCGGTAGTCTTCCCGGCTTTTCTCCGCCGTTTTTGAAGTAGGGTAAGAGGACCAGTGATTGCCACTTATGGTCCTCTTACCCTATAACACGGCGCTGCGGTCGATTGCATCTGTAGAAAGGCTCTTTTCACGTTCGGGCCGCAGTTTTTCTGATCTGAGAACCATGCTGTCAGATTTAACTTTAGAAATCGAAGTTATGGTTAAAGTAAACCAATCATTTTGGTTAAAACAGTAGTTGGAGTGTGTACGCTTTTGGGTTTTTGATAGGTTTTTATTATTTTTCACATTTCTAGTGCTTGTTTTTTTTTGTTTTTATCTACTGAATGTTCACTGAATGTCAATTAAAATTAATTTAATTTCCATGCAACCCCGCTTAGTTCCACTGGCACTTTTAATAACTTTTTTCTTAAATTCGCATTAGCGCCAGCGGCGCTAGTCGGTTATCTTAGCGTTAGCGCGCTAACGTTTTAAAAATTCGTTAGCGTTAGCGCGCTAGCGCTAATGAAGATTCAGATTAGCGTTATCTTATCGCGCTAACGCGATGGCATTATCGTTCCCAACCCTGGTGGCAGAGATATCAGACCGTCCACGATGCAACACCAAATCATCAGCATCATCATCATAATCATCTTCAAATATTCTCCTGTGGTCATTCATAATATGACGAATCATTGATGTCAACTCACGAAACCATCTGCGACAGCCAAACTGGCCACAAACATAAAGAGTGAGCCGACCATGATGAAGACGGTAATGTCTGTTCAAACCAGAGGTCCCAGCATACACAGTATTAGTTTGACAAACGCCACAAACCAAACTGATAAACAGGGTTATGAATTTCACTGACACGTGTACCTTGTAATCAATTTAATCGGAGAAAGCACAGCAGAATCACAAGATATGAGCAGAAGGGGCGAGAGAGTGACAGACATTCGTATTTATGTAAAAACAAGAAGAACAAGAACAAAGAACAGTTGAAAGAAGAAAACAGGCTACCAACTTAATTTGTTATTACACAATACAACACTTGCCCTTGATAAAAAATTAGAAATACAATGGTCAAGATATAAAATGTTTACAGTTAAGGTTTGAGAAGTCCAACTTTCTGAATACATCTGTGGAGTTTAAAGGTCCCTAGAGCTTTTGTAAGGGCGTCTGCTGGCATAGCACTAGTAGGCAAATACTTAAGAGTTACAAGGTTGGAATCGACACATTCTCGAACAAAATGAAATCTGATGTCAATATGTTTTGAACGTTTATGGAAGACCGGGTTATGGCAAAGGCTCTGAGCGCTCTGGCTGTCATTGTGGATGGTGATTGAGAAGTTTTCTTGCTGATGCAGTTCGAGCTCGCAGATAAGGCCCCTCAGATACAGGGCTTCCTTAGAAGCTTCACAGAGGGCGATGTACTCTGCCTCCGTACTGCTCAGGGCTACGGCACGTTGTTTTCTTGCTTCCCAGGAGACGGCAGCATGGGACACAGTGAAAACAAATCCAGTGAAGGACTTTCGGTCCACATGATCTCCGCCCCAGTCGGCATCAGCAAATCCAACGGGTTCTGGTTGTCCTTTCCTGAAGATCAGAGAAAAATTCTTAGTTCCCTTAAGGTAACGGAGGACTCTTTTGGCAGCCGTCCAGTGGGCCTCTGAGTATCCATGGTGGAACTGAGATAAATAAGATACAGCATAGGTGATGTCTGGTCTGGTAAGAATGGACAAATACATAAGTCCTCCAATTAGTTCTTGATAGGGATAGTTCGGACAAACTTCAGTTGGCATCAGGTGCTGATTTTCTTGCAGTGGAGTACAGGCAGGTTTACAGTCGGATAGGCCATACCTCAGTAAAAGTTTGTCGATGTAGCCTTCCTGGTTCAATAAAATGGTTCCAGCATCACTCTGGCAAACCTTGACTCCTAGGCAGTCTTGAATGGGTCCCAAGTCCCGTATCTTGAACGACTCCTGTAGCTTCTCCTTCAGTGTCAAGATTTCTCGTGGGTTGCTGGAAAAAACAAATAGATCATCGACAAATATGAGTACATAGAGTTTCATCTCATTGGTGACTCTGAAGTATAGACATGGGTCATGTTGCGACTGGCACAAGTTGTTGATTTTTAGAAAGCAGTCGATTTTCTGATTCCAGGATCTTGGGGACTGTTTTAGACCATACAGTGATTTTTTCAATTTACACACATTGTTGTTATCTACTTTTAAGCCCTTAGGGGGTTCCATATATATATAGTTTCTTCTAGGTCTCCATTTAAAAAGGCTGTTTGGACATCCCAGTGATAGTGCAGCAGGTCTAACTCAGCAGCTGTAGCAAACAGCAGGCGTAAGGTGGTGTGCCGAGCAACAGGAGCAAATGTCTCGTTGTAGTCAATGCCTTGGCGTTGACTGAAGCCTCGGGCAACAAGTCTGGCCTTGTAGCGTTGTGCACTACCGTCAGAGCCACATTTAATCTTAAAAACCCACTTACACTGCACTACATTACTCCCCACTGGTCTAGCCACAATGTCCCAAGTCTCATTTTCCCTCAATGCAGCTAGCTCTTCACTCATAGCCCTTTCCCATTGTGGAGAGTCTTCACTAGCTAGAGCCTCCTCCACTGTGGACGGTTCATTACCAGCAGAGAAATAGGCAAGGTCAGTGAAGTAGATAAAGTCAGGGTCACGTACCTCCTTCCTCTGCCGAGAGGGGTACCTGGGTGCCAGCTGCATCTGAGAGTCTGAGTTCTTGCTGATGTTTGTTGTAGCCTTGGGTTGGATGTTGGGTGTCACAATTTCTTCTGGCGCAGCAGGATTCTTCTGTTCATCTGGCGTCTGGTCTGAAACATAATCTTGAAGAACATCTTGCCCTTCTTCTGTGTCTTCGATGAAGCGGACATCTCTTGCCTTGATGGTCTTGGTAGGGTTGGACACAGAACCGAGACGGTAAGCCTTAGACTTCTCACAATATCCTAGGAAGATGTACCTTTCAGCTTTGGGATCCAGTTTTCCTCTCTTCTCCTTCGGGATGTGGGCGTAGGCATCACATCCGAAGATTCTGAGATGAGAGACGTCCACTGGTTTCCCGCTCCAGGCCTCTTCTGGTGTCGTTCCTGGTAGAGGGGCAGTTTCCAGACGGTTGCGGAGATACACGGAAGTGCTGACTGCTTCTGCCCAGTAGCGTTGGTCCAGTCCTGCATCAAGTAACATGGTTCTAGCTTTATCTAACAAGGTACGATTCATTCTCTCCGATACTCCATTCTGTTCTGGAGTATATTCAACCGTGGTCTCATGAGAAATCCCATGGTTTTTCAAAAATTCCTGACATTCAGTACTCAGATAAACTTTGTCATTGTCTGTTCTTAAACACTTGAGTTTATTTCCACTTTCTAACTCCATTCTTGACTTGAACTCTTGAAATTTCTCAAAGGTTTCACTTTTATGTTTAAGGAAGTAGACAAGGACTTTTCTAGTACAGTCATCAGTAAAGGTTAGGACATACCTCATGCCACTCCATGAAGCAGGCGAAATAGGGCCACAGAGGTCACTATGTACTAACTTGAGTTTCTCAGCAGCTGGAGTGCTCCCTCCCTTTGGAAATGGAAGCCTGGCCATCTTGCCCTCCAAACACGTCCGGCAGTGGTCCTCTGATGGTAGCGTGCCTATTCCAGTGACAGACTCTTTGGTTTTCTTCAGTACTTGAAGGCTTGGGTGTCCCAATCTACGATGCCACAGCCAGTCTGTGGTCTTGAATGCAGTCTCCGGCATGTCCAGCTTGTAGAGTGCCCCGTCCTTGCTGGCTGACATAAGAGGGTTTGGAGGTTCAACTACCTTCTGGGAATAGACCCTGCAGCCATGATTATCAAACACAAGCGTACAACCATTTTCCGCCATTTTCCCCACAGAGAGTAGGTTAACGGCAAGCGTAGGAACATGAAGAACATTACCAAACTTTTGTTCTCCTGTCCTGTGTCTCAGTCTCATTTCACCAATGCTATTGCATGCTAACTTTCCGTCATCAGCTGCCATGATCTCTCTATCACCAATAAACTGAATCTTCTCAAGATGATCTGATTCACAGGTCATGTGGGAGCTGGCTCCAGAATCGATAAACCAGCCATCTCGAGCAGGCTTAGTCTTTGGCTTGTCAGTAAATAGCGCAACAGTATACAGTGTTCTCTCTTTGTCACTCTCATCTTCTGACAGGACAACAAATCCAGACTCACCAGACTTCTTGGTACTAGATGGTTTCTTCTGCTTGTTGGATTTGTAGTGATTGTTCTTCTGATTTTGTTCCTTCTTCGTATTCTTCTTACAGTCCTTGGCTATGTGATAGGGATGTCCGCAGTTGTAGCAGACGATGTTAGTCTGTTGTTGGTTTTGTTCATTTCTTTGACTTGAGTACAAGGCGGCAGCTTCAGGCGTTTCACTCTTCTTGATCCTACTTGTCATTAAGGTAGAGGTTAATTCTTCAGAAGTAAGGGTTCTTCCAGCTCCGTCCAGGGCCATGATCATAGGGGCATAGTCACTTGTTAAGCCTCCCAGAATCACATCACAAATCGCTTGATCATCCATAGGGCTTCCCAGATCCGACAATGTTTGACAGCCAGACTTGATCTCAGTAAGATAGGCCTCAATATTTGAAAAACTTTCCAGTTGTATTCGATGCAGGGATCTTTGGATGGTCATTCTTCTAACCGTACTCTTGTCATTAAAAACTTTTTCCAGTGAGTCCCACACTCCCTTTGCAGTCTGATGATCCCGGACATGTGGGTACACACTCGGCTTCACATTCAGGCAAATCTTGGTCCTTGCCCGTTCGTTCATATCTTGATTCCCTTCTCCCATAACGGCTTCCCAGCACCGGTCATGTCTAAGCATCAATTCCATCGCGAACTTCCAATTCGCATAGTCCCCAGCCCCCTCCAACTTGTCCTCAGCTGGGAGGTTAGGGGCGGACGGCATGTGACTTGTAAATCCCACTTGCTCCGCGTCCGAACGGCGACGGCGACGGCCTCCCGAAATGGGGCGACGTCTCAGAGGCATGCTTCCACTGCAGGATCACTTCACTTCTTAGTCACTGACACTGAGCCGGTCTGTGGCACACAGCCCAGAAGCACCACTTCAAATGGTCCACACAATTGATTAACACACTGTCACTGCGCAATGGCGTTGCGAAGTTCTGGGCCCATAACCTGATAAACAGGGTTATGAATTTCACTGACACGTGTATCTTGTAATCAATTTAATCGGAGAAAGCACAGCAGAATCACAAGATATGAGCAGAAGGGGCGAGAGAGTGACAGACATTCGTATTTATGTAAAAACAAGAAGAACAAGAACAAAGAACAGTTGAAAGAAGAAAACAGGCTACCAACTTAATTTGTTATTACACAATACAACACAAACAGCCAGATGTCCTGACATCCATTTTAACTGCACAACTGAAAAACAAAGAATATGAGCAGTTGCACCATACCCAATACTTCAAAATAAAATTGAAAAAAAAATCTGCTTGTAGAATTACCTGCTTAGTGACAACCCTGTGACTGTACAATTACGCTTATCTCTAGGAACATGAAGGTTGAAAATGACTCAAGGGCATACATACTGAAGCAACAAAGTATCGAGCAAAAGTAGCTTTCCCATAAACTTAGTTGACTGTTGCCGTTTCTTCTTCTGAAATCATCTACCAGTTTGGTAGGACAGAAGTCAAAACAACAGACAAACCTGTGACAGAGAAAGAAAGTAAAACTAGGCTCGAGATGTTTCCTTCAACTTCAAAGATAGATTGAAAGTTAACTAACCTAATGACGCCACAAGAAATGCAGAAACCAGCTAAACAGCGTCTACACTATTTTGCTGAAAATAGGCCAGGTTCTAATCAAATAGGCTCAGGGGAGCAAATGTAAAATAGCTTGGCTGCCCGGCATCCAATTCACCTCCATCCATTCACAATCACTAAAAACCAATTTATACAAAAATTTATACAAAAAATATGAAAATGGACAGCTGATAAACCCATTATTTCTTTCTTTTTAATCCACTCCCCTCTTAGCCTTTTACAATGACATTTAGATAGTACACAAAGTCCACTTTCAGGAAGGTGAGACCTTAGCAAAAGCAGTAGACAGTAAAAGTCTCATTTCTATGAAGTTTCTAAAGAAAATACATTGGCTCTGTAACTCATGACTCTAGTTTATCTACATAAAAGTAAATCACCAGGAATACAAACCACGAAGTTGAAGTCATGCAGTCAAACTGTAAATTATTCTATCTTGCCTGGTTCTGCCTGAACACAGTGAAGTGCAGATACAGCCACTCAATCTTCATTCCATACGACGTAAACTTCCTGGATAAAAAGTGGCAGACTTACAATTTTCATTTGTGCATGAAAACACTGGTCATTGAGTTCAGAAAAATATTAATACCCACCTCTCAAGCTCCATCTATCGAATGGCCATAAATGCAGACAAAGGAAACGCAACAAGCGTTGAAAAAGTATGGGCCAGTGACGCCAGAACACTATGCCAAGACGCAAGGGGACAACAAAACATAACCTGTAAGAAGGCATAACCAATGTACACAGTTTGGAATGGTTCCGCACGATAAGGTGCTCAATGTTAGGGCCTCGTAGGCCTAGTACGGAGAGTACATACCAACTAACCGTTCGTTTAGTGACCAGCATCAACCTTCGTTCGATGCAACAAGTCCCCAAACAGAACCCCCGGCCTAGCTAGCCTGAAAGTGGACTGCATTACGTAAACCCCTGGTCTGCTCGAGCGGGCCGGCCCAACACCTCTACCGGAATTACCTCTAATGTCAGTAGAGGTGAATTCCGGGCCAGCGTGATTTGCCTCTACCATCAGTAGAGCGAAAATACAGACAGTGCGATTTACCTCCACTCCCGGAAACGCGCGTTCGCGTCCAGGAACCAAGTGCGCTCACTGAATCTGAACGTTTCAGGACACTTCGAACCCTTTAGGTGTGCCGAAGAAGGCAGAGACTTAAAGACGTGTAACAATTGTGCCTATTTCTCTTATTTTCACCGAACTTTGGGAGGATTATGAAGCAGGGTAAGAGAAATAAAATTGTTTTATGTGTAACTGGTATAAGTTGTTGGTTTACTAAAACAAATGTAGTGCAGTAAAAAAATACAGCATCTGTCATTAACAAAAATACATAAGGCTGGCAAATGAGGGAGCTCAATCTCAAGACTGTCAATCCAGCATGAGAGGGCATCACCTCAATATTACATTAATGATTAAAAAAAAAAAACAGCAGGACAGTTCCATCTGTGCCATCACATTAAAAGCCGTCAAATTAAAAACAAAATAACACCCTTACAGTAAGCGGGACAATGCCAAGTGTAGCATCATCACAAATGCCGTTCAATCAAAAACAAAATGCAAGCCAGAAAGGGAGCTCAACCTTAAGAGAGAATCTCACTTAAGGGGGCATCACCTTCAAACAAAATGGAACAGAAAAAAAAATTAAACAAAGCATAGTCCAATAATTAACACAGATAACATATCACATCCTGTCAGGAGAAGCAGACAAAGCCATTTACACCCTAATTAGAAAAGCATTCAAATCAGAAACAAGATGCAAGCCAGCAAGCAAGAACATGCGAGAGAGCTCAATCTCAAGACTGTCAAACCAGCATGAGAGAGCGTCACCTCATTATTACATAAACCAAACGGGGAAAAACAGCAGGACAGTTCCATCTGTGCCATCACATCAAAAGCCGTCAAACTAAAAACAAAAACACACCCTTACAGTCAGCGGGACAATGCCAAGTGTAGCATCATCACAAATGCCGTTCAATCAAAAACAAAATGCAAGTCAGAAAGGGAGCTCAACCTTAAGAGAGAATCTCACTTAAGGGGGCATCACCTTCAAACAAAAGGGAACAGAAAAAAAAAAAGAAACCAAGCATAGTCCAATAATCAATCCGAATTACATATCAAATGCTGTCCAGAGAAGAAAATCACACATCTAATCTCCTGCGAAAAAAGGACAGGGCCATTCATTATGTACAATCACCTCTAAAACCTTTAAATAAAAATTAAATGGAAGTACTGTAAGGGAGCTCAACCTCAAGAGTGTATCACACTTGAAGGGGCACCACCTCAGAGCACAAGAGTGACCACACCTGATTTCCTTGGCGGCAGACAAAACATGTAGGGAGAATCTTGAGGAGAGCTGCTGTCACATGGAACGTATCTTTCATTTATTTGTCGCTGCGCTGCTGTGCACATGACGCCACGTCACTTTAGTTCTGAAATCACACAGACGAATTGACAATTAAATCAAGGACAATGCGCAAGTACACTGCGGGGGCATTCCACGCCAGATCATCAGGGGTTAGAAATTGACCATCTCAAATTCACTCCAAACTTGTTGTACTTGATCTAACCCTTATTTAGAGTAAACTACTTTTTCATTTACAACAAAAAGTTCTGGAAATTATGGCTGAGGTAAGGGTAAAAGGGAGGAAATTAGAGTAAATTCACAAAAAATAGAAGATGGACTGAAATGTTCCTTCTCATGGCTCGCTTTGTCATGTTTGCACATGAATAGAAGAATATAAACCCGAACTGGGTAATACGCTACATTTAATACGTCATAATTTCCAGAACTTTTTTTTTAAATGAAAAAGTAGTTTACTCTAAAGAAGGGTTAGATCAAGTACAACAAGTTTGGAGTGAAGAAGATTCATAGGCACAGCACACTACATGTTTGGACAATGCAATCAAACGCTTACCTTGGAAGATTCCCTGCGATTAGCAGCACTGTCCAGGCCGCGACAAAGGGAATGTTGTCAGATGAACTCGTCTAAGCACTACGTTGCTCCCACATTTTCGTAGAAAGTAGGGCGAGGCTTACTCCAGACCTAAAAACCCACAGACGAAGAATTTTCGGTTATATCAAAGAGTATTTGAAAGCACATCAGTACGTCACTTTTTATAGCTCTAAACCTTGCATTGGAATCTAAACGCAACACACACAGCGTTCCTAGGTACTCGTTCAAACATTGCAAATAAACATTTACCTTTCAAGTTTACCTGCCCTCAGCAGCACAGCACAAGGTGTTCTCAGCTGCACCCACTCGCCCCTGCATTTCTGAGTACATGAAGGTGGGGCTCGCCTTGGACCTGAAACCCACAGACTCACATTCACTGCAACGTCAGAGGGGAATTGTGAAAGAAAATTGAGCACCTTCATACCAAAACGAGGATCCAGGCGCAGACGGATGGCAATGTAGATGAGTGGGTTCACATAACCTGTTTAAGAAGGGAAACAAGGTGGGATTAGTAGGGAAAAGTAAACATGAAACTAACCTCCGTGTCCAAAGAGGACCCTTGCTCTTCTGAGCGCTACAACGGCAACGTCCCGACAGTACATTCGCGTGAAAACGATGCCAAAACTAAACAAATAAGACGCAGAACTGGCGTTGCGATAACAACACGAATTCGAAATGACGCGGACGTCGATGTTCCGCGCCCAGGCACTGCTCTTGCATGGCCTATTCTAACCTCACCGAGGTTACCGTTACACAGCTACAAACGATAAATTTGGTCCGACGGCATACGTCGCGTTGAAAGGGCAACGAACACAATACCAATCACGCCGTTATCGAGGCGGTCTTTACACCAGCCACAAATATATAGACCCTTTCGCCCGTGGCCCGTGCACGCTGAAGCTGTCGCTTTTATTCCGTTACTTGGCCACTAATCAAAATTTGGAAAACACTGTGCACTAAAGGACGAAATAGTCTATCAGAATATGTGCGGTTTTACCTGCGATGACGTCTGTGCGAAGCGACATCTTAAAAAAACTAGCGGCTGCGCTTACGGGCGAAATGGTCTATCCAAGGAAGCAAAACTGTATACATACGTACCGAATCCAGTTATAACCGGCGTCGTACTGCATAGTCGGTCCTTCCGCGACAACGGACTCTCCGTGCTCACTCTTCGAACGTTCCACAGTACCCAATTACATAATTTATAACTCAGAAAACTGATGAAGTCCCTTTTCTTCCCGGTTCGGTACGGCAGCGACACTTCCATCCTGAGTTTGATGTACAACAACAACAGCCTAGAGCCTGAAGGTGGAAGGTGGATTTAGTCTCGCATGACGCTGACGCCGTACGCCCCTTGGATTCTTCTGATGTTTAGACAAAAGCGAACCGGAAACGCAAGAATCTAACGGGCGTACGGTGTCAGCGCACTGAAACTAAATCCACCTTACGAAATGGGCGCAAGTTCGCTCCAAAAATCAAAATAAGGTCGTTCGTGTTTACGTCCCCAGCTGCCGCGTCGATTCCGCGACGATGTAACATGTATCAAAAAGTTGAGATTGACTGATTATCTTCGTTCGAGTGCACATGTCACTTCAAAATTAATTTTGTTTCCGCAGGCATCTACTGGAGCGCTGTGTTATAGCTGCATAAGTAAAAGATAAAGTTGTTAACAAACAATGTTCAGAGGTTATGTTCTCCTGTCCCTGCCCTGGCTTTTGCTAAAACAGTGTAGGTATTCACCATTTGGCCTATTTCATAACCTTTATATTCCTTCTTAATCGCACCATTCCTCTTGTGCTATATGCCATAACCTGTAGCTATAGGAAAGCAATTCTGTACTGTTGGCGCTTGGTTGACTGCTCTTATCGCAGCCAACCGACTGAGAGTTTAAAGTACCGTTACAGGTGAAAGTAAAAATGTGTATCTTAAAATATTGTCATTGATTTGTTGCAGTGCTTCATTCTTGCTGCAAATGTTTAGTGAGACCATTTGGCTATTGCTGCAGACATTAGATTGTGTCAGCCCTTTTATAAATAGTTCTTTTATGTGCTGAGAATAAAAATAAACATTGAATTTGTGATAAGTTGCTATAAAATTAGTCCCTCTTAGCTATTAATTTTTTTTGGACCCAAAATTTAAGAGACGGAACCTTATTTTAGTTTAGAGACGAGGCCTTTAGAACGAGAGAGTTCAGCTGAAGCAATTCAGAGTCGAAATCCTAAATTCTCAGTCAGCTTATGTTACGCTTCACCTGATAACTCCCAGAGTTTTCAATTGTCCGTCATGTGACCTCGCATGTATAAAGAGGACATATCGAGGGATTTTCTAAATTTTTTTGAGAATTTTCCAAGGTGACCTCAAATTGACAATTTAATATTTTCTAAATTTCAACGACAACAAAATAAAAAATATTTTTACGAAAACAATTTTGAAGTTAAAAAGGTTGTTAATACTAAGCTTGGTCCAAATCCATGAGGGGTAAATGGCTTGCTTTGTGAGCCTGGAATCCATCAGCTGCTGCTAAACATCATGCGAATATGCAAATGAATTCAAATGTGTATGGGGACTGATTTATCGTTCAAACATGTTTTATGTATCATTAATATTCTTTTACTCTTTCCAGACATTCCAACCAGTGCCGCCATCAGTAGGCAATCAACATAATGTATCAATCTTCAAATGTGTACAGTGCCGTCTAGGGAAGACACTTGTGTAAATCATAGACTATTCTTCATCCAGTATTTACATTGCATCCCCGTCAATGAACTCAGTCCATCCCTGTTTAAAAGTTTAAGTTGATAGTGTCCATTGATCCAAATCACATTTACTTGCAACAGTTCTGTTCTTTGTCCTGCATTTGTTCAGTGTATAGAATAGAAATTATTGATGTAATTTTGAAAACTTTGGCCTTATGTAACAACTTCAAATTTAGCTCATCCATCCTCGACTGTAGTATCGTAAACCGCTCCCTCAAATAATTGGGAGACCTTTCAGTATTATCTTAGCTTAACAAATTTGTATTAATTTTTACTTGTTATTGAGATGCTCTGGACTTGATCAATGTCTAAATGTGACAGTACATTTTGCCTTCTTGCTACTTATGCATTCTCTTTCCCTTGATCAGTGATACTTATGCTGTACCTGATTTTATTTGCTCGTGAAGAATCAATGCAATATATGTAGATGATACCTATTTATCATTTATCTTTCCTCTATGTTTATAACAAGTAAAGATTCCAATAAATGAACAAGAATGCCTGTACTTAACATAAACTATTTTCCTTTATATTTAGAAATTCCTTTTTTTTTTTTGCTCGTGAAAAAACATATTGAAAATCTTTATGTCAACACCTTGACACTGGTATGGGAATATCATCCCCTTTCACTGCAGCAACGAGCTGAACATGAAGCTTTGCGTGCCCAGCCGGCTTTTACAAAACAGGAGTCTGATAGTTTTCAAAAGCAATTTTTGGGAGCAAGATGGAGAAAAATCCAGGCAACGGTGAAGGCCAAGGGGAGGGGTAGGAAGGGGAGAGGAATGGTGATGGTTGTGTTCGAAGGGAAGGGGGAGGGGGGGGGGCAAGAGTTTCAAGATACCCTACCGATATGTGAGGGATTCCACGTGAAGGGTACCCATGTTTTGGACTCAGTCACCAAAATCGACAAAACTTTTTTTTTAGGGTGTATTAAGTCCCAATCGGTCCCTCCAAAAATTTTTAAATTTGGAGCACCCGTTCAAAATTTTATTTTTTTTATTTTTTTCCAGTAAAAATTAGCATAAATTCATAAGAATTAATTTATTGATATTGCCTTTCGTTTATACATTCTTGACCTCTAGGGAAGTCATTTGAAGGGGAGCCTGTCCAACAAGTTTCAGTATGAATCGAACAACTCCCAAAAGTTTCGGAAGTTCCTAAAATGTAGACATGTTCTATTATCTCAAAACATGTCATAACAGTTTCGGCTCATATTTTGTGCGAATGTTCCTTACTATAGACTAGACTCTTGAACCATGTTTCATTTTGAGCACTCGAGTAGTTTGGGAGTAACAATCAACTACTTGAGTGCTCAAAATGAAACATGACACAAAATTCTAGTCTATAGTAAGGCCGAAACTGTTATGACATGTTTTGAGATAATAGAACATGTCTATATTTTAGGAACTTCCGAAACTTTTGGGAGCTGTTTGATAAATACTGAAACTTGTCGGACAGGCTCCCACACCCTTCAAATGACTTCCCTAGAGGTCAAGAATGTGTAAACGAAAGGCAATATTAATATATTAATTCTGATGAAATTATGCTAATTATGCAATTACTGGAAAAAAAATTTAAAAAAACAAAATACTAAACGGGTGCTCCAAATTCGAAAATTCTTGGAGGGGGACCCATTGGAACGTAATACACCCTAAAAAAATGTTTTGGGACTATGACTCCGAAACGTGGGCTCCCTAGGCGTGGAATCCCGCATGTACGTGCACTTCCCTCTTTGGTGTACTGAACGTGTGTTTGTGGGTTTTTAGGTCTGGAGCAAGCCTCACCCTCCTCTGTCCTCTGTGCCACTGTGTTTAGGTTTTCTGTGCTTTCATTTGTCAATTACTTTTGCTCACTTTTGCTGTTCTGTGCTTTATGTGAAACCCTCTTCAAACTGATAGTCTTGAGATTGAGCTCCCTCATTTGCCAGCCTTATGTATTTTTGTCAATGACAGATGCTGTATTTTTTTGAAGTGCACTACATTTGTCTTAGTGAACCAACAACTTATACCAGTTACACATAAAACAATTTTATTTCTCTTACCCTGCTTCATAATCCTCCCAAAGTTCGGTGAAAATAAGAGAAATAGGCACAATTGTTACACGTCTTTAAGTCTCTGCTTCTTAGGCACACCTAAAGGGTTCGAAGTGTCCTGAATCGTTCAGATTCAGTAACGCACTCGGTTCCTGAACGCGAACGCGCGTTTCTGGGAGTAGAGGTCAATCGCACCGTCTGCATTTTCCCTCTACTGATGGTAGAGGCAAATCACGCTCGCCCGGAATTCACCTCTGACATTAGAGGTAATTCCGGTAGAGGTATTGGCGGCGTCTCACCTGCCCTTGCGTCGGCTTCGTTCAAAATGGTTAGTGTGAAGAATTTCATGTTCAGGCGGAGGCCGGACCCACCGCTAGTTGCGGCGCTGGCGTCTGTGCGATGTGAAGGCAAGCCATGGCCGGCGTGCTTGTCTGGATATGAAATGAGAACATTGCTGCGCTTTTGCTTCCGCGTGGTACTGTCGCGAAACGTGACCGGAGTACTAGAGAGGGAAGCGGAGAGGCTGTTGTTCCTCATTGGACCTAAAGCACCGCAGGATATGAAGGCGCTACTAAAATACTGTGTGTCAGCGGAATAGCTTTTTTCAAAATGGCGGCCGAACTTTCAACTCACTGTCTCTTCTCCTTGCAGGAGTCCCAACCGGTCAAAAAGCGGAGGAAACTGAACAGAGAAGCCAAGAACGTCGCGGACAACATGTTGCAGATGCTCATGTTACTCGACGATAAAAACATGTACCCGTATGCTGCAAGCGTCCTCAAGGTAGCAATAGAGGATGCCAAGGATGGTGAAGAGCGTCGCCGGCTCTTGGACATCGAGCAAGAGTTTTTTAACTGCATGGCATCACAGAGCTTTGGCTCCCTCAAGAAGCGCCAGAACGTCGGCGGGGAGATCAAGAAACTGTAAGTACTGCTACGTTCCTCACCCCGGTCCTCACCCTCACCCCCGTCCGTGAAATGGGAAAAGGAATGCAAGGACGTGCATAGTAACCCCCTCCGCGCTCCCCCGTGCTCGAGATCCAAGAGGGCGTCCATTTGAAGCAGACTTTTGGGAATATCTGGAGAACCGAGCCACCTAGAGAGGTGCGGTTTGCAGCGCTGGCCATCGCAGCGGTTCGGCCATCATTGCAATCTTTTGGTGAAGACTTCGGGCTCGAAACCACGTACCCCGTCCTCGAGAGCCACTTTCCATCTTTCAACCAGTACGGCCTAGCGTCGTGCGGTTTTCGACATTAACATGAGGGGGCCGCGGCAAGGTAAAAGGTCACCCCACTAGGACGACCTCTCTCCAGACCACGCACCCCGTGCTCGAGAGCCAACTTCTATCTTTTGAACGGTAGGAGGTACTGACCTGCGTTTTTCGACGTTGGACTTTGCGGGCAGCGGCAATGGGAAACAATGGCACCACACCACGCCTACCGCTCTCGAGACCTTGCACCCCGTCCTCGAGAGCCGCATTGAAAAAACATTGCTACTCGAGTACCAATTAAGCGACGCGTTTTGGAGAAATGAGTTTGGCGTTACTGCTGAGGGCATGGGAGGGGAGGGGGGGGGGGGCTGTGAACGAGTACAGCCACTGGTCCCGAAACTAGAGACCCCGTCTTTGAGGGCCACTTAGTGTCATAGAAATGCGGTTTGCGGCATTGCACAAAGGCATCGTACGGGTATGGCGAACGAATACAGCCTCCGGTCTCGATACCAGGGACCCCGTCTTCGAGAGTCGTCGAGCAGCGGATCAATGACTCGAGTCAATTACGCTTGGTTAGGTTAGGTTCGTGGAGACCTGGGTAGGTTAGGCTAAGTTAGGTAAGGGTAGTTAAGGGAAGGTTAATGGGCGTCGATGACAAAAAGGCAATGTAAGATACGTCCGACTGCCACAACATGAGCGTTGCTGCGACGGGGCGGAAACAGCGACGCCCGCAGGGCGTACTGAGTGGTTGGCCCCGCAGGGTCTTACTCGTCAGAAGACAGCCGCCGGCAGGCCAAAGTAGGCGTGCGCAAGGCGTCGAGTGGCGGAACCGTGATTCGCGCTGAGCGAAGCCTGTTACGCCACGACGCGTTCTGGCGTACGCCTACCTTGTGGAGTATTTACTTAATGGAATTCTAGATGCAATGCCAGTTTACATAGTGAATGCCAAATTCATCCGGTAGTGAAAACCAGCTCTCTTAATTATTGAATTGACCCAATTTAAGTGTAGTAGAAACCCTAGTATAAACCCGCTCTCGTAATTATTGAATTGACCCAATTTAAGTGCAGTAGAAACCCCTAAAATCCCGTATGAGAGTGAAAGCTTCTCTTGATCAGTGCGTCAGGGCTCCTAAAACTTTTTATGATCAATTGCCCTTCTCTTTTCTTGTGTTTTGATGTAGATGATTTCACTGACGAAAATTAATGTGTTCAAAACCGCTCGATGCTGTGACGCGGAACGTTATCGCGGCCTATCGCCAGTGCAACAGCGAGACTGTAGTGGACGAGGGGGCGGAAGAGCTTGAGAGACTGGGGCTGCTGCCTAATGGCTTCAAACCCCTTCCTCCTTTGTTCTTGAAGGAGGGGCAACAGCTTTCGGACGGGTGGGGGGGGATGAATGCTGATGATCATATTTTCCTAACCAGAGCAATCAATACTTTTCTTTTTATCTGCGATAATAATGACTGTTCTCAAGTTCTTCCTTGTGCGCTTTTCAAATTGTATTTTACTCATAGTGAATTTTTTTATTTTTGTATTTTTTCAACCAGCAATTGAAGTGATTTCTTTCGTTCTTTAGTATTCTATACAACCTTTCTCATCTTTTAAAAGTAATCTTAGAAAACTTTGTTCTTACAGGAGTTTGGGGAGAAGCTCGTAATCATATAGGGAGGATTAACACTCATTTCCTCAACCAGAGTAATACTTTTTTTGTTAATGATAATTATGTGCCTGTTCTCTAGTTCTTCCCTGTACAATTATCAAATTGTATTCTACCTTTCCTGGAGAATTTTTTTATTGTATTTAAAACCACCTGACTTAGGGTGTCCCAAATTTCAACGGAACTCGAAATGTTCGACTCTTACCCTCTGGACAGGTGACATATGATGAGAAACCCCCGTGAATTTTTTTTCGGCAAGATCGGGCAAGGTTTAGGGGTCGCGACGGGGCCTTATAGTTTAACATGGGAACTCCCGTAAGAGGAATTGGGCTTTTCGAAATCCTTCGGCCATTTCTTCAAATTTAGTGGTATAGGGTTTCTGAACAGCTCATTTTAATTGCACTGTGATTCTCTATCCAAAACGCTTTACAGATTTTGAATATCTTATTTAGTTTAAAAGTTAATTTTCGTAATTTTAAGAAATTACTAAAAATTTCGTAATTTTCGTAATTTTAAGAAATTACCAAAAAATTAACTTTTGAACTAGATAAGATATTCAAAATCTGAAAAGCGTTTTGGATAGAGAATCACAGTGCGATTAAAATGAGCTGTTCAGAAACCCTGTACCACCAAATTTGAAGAAATGGCCGAAGGATTTCGAAAAGCCCAATTCCTCTTACGGGAGTTCCCATGTTAAACTATAAGGCCCCGTCGCGACCCCTAAGCCTTGCCCGATCTTGCCGAAAAAAAATTCACGGGGGTTTCTCATCATATGTCACCTATCCAGAGGGTAAGAGTCGAACATTTCGAGTTCCGTTGAAATTTGGGACACCCTAACCTGACTGTGACCACAACTGAGAAGTAGAATGAAGCTTATCTCTATTTCTTATGGATATTGATAAGCCACATCTTTAAAAATGAAACCCTCAAAAACCTTTTTAATAGAGCAGCTGAGAGGAAAGATAATCTTAGTAACCCTTTTTTGTTTGTTTATGATACCTATGTACCTGTTCCGAGTTTATTCTGTATATATATAAAGGGAGTAATGTTGAAACCATTGCCGCGCCGGAGCTGAAGCGCGACGTCGCGCCTCGGCTGGGCCCGAGCCCCCTCTGTAGCCGCCTGGATGCTTACCTCATAATATTTGAGATAGTCTCATGACTTGAGATTGGATACATGTCACATGAAAACCTGTCACAGCAAAGTGTGCCAACAGTAGAGTAAGAACTACTTCCCAACAGTTTTAGGTTATGGCATGCAGCACAAGAGAAAAAATTCCAGCGCCTAAACCGCTGAGCGGTCCTTGGGGGCCAGGATTTCGAATGTTATAACGATTTTATGAACGTAAAATTAAAAAAGTATTCGGTTCGAACCGGGGTCTATCTGTTCGGCGATTCGACGCTTTACACAGCGCGGCTACACCGACATTGTAGGAAAAGGCCGTCCGTATGACTGTCACAAGCTGCGGCGCCGGACTGCGGGCCACGGGACGCCGAACTGGGAAGCCGAGGCAACAATAACATAATATTAAAATTTACTGAAACGATATTTTAACACGATACAACTAACCTTGGTAATGCATTGACGCAAATCACAAATTTGCAATTTTTTAGGAGTCATGAACCTTCTGATATTTCAACCGACGACACCACATTTGGTTTTCACAAGACAATGACGGCCGCGTGGCCTGCTAACTTGCCAACAATGGTTTCAGAAGGAAACGCAAAGGGGAAACTGATGTTGTTTTCATTATGATTTGAATACTTGTACCTGATGTAATTATAAGGTGGCATATGATATAAATATATTTTTGATAGTTTTTGGTTCATACAGATACAGTGATGGTAATGTGGATACGGAGAAGTAAAAATGTGCAGAGGGGAGGGATGTAGAAGCTAGTGAGGCTTGAGAGTGGGAACCCCTTTTAATGTTAACTTTGAATTTTTCGATCTGAGCTAATAGGATTTTTTGAATGAGAGTGTGTAATTTATTGGATGAAAATATATTATTTTAAAACTAATGCAATAGATATTATCGGTGAATGAAAAAAAAATTAAACCTAAGGTTAGAATGGGAAGCAAACTCATAGGCTATGAGCGGCAACAACGGTTGGGAGGAGAGAAGAAGCGTGAAAGTCGCTGCAAAGGGCTCGTCGTTCCGCTTAGACCCAACAATGCGATCACGAAAGAATATAATGAAAAGATTATGAAATAGTCTAAATCGACCAAATTAATACTGTTTCAACAACAGCCAGGAAAGGCACAGGGGAACCTAACCTCTGAACCTAGTTTGTAAACAACGTCATCTTTAACCTATGTAACCATAACACAGCGCTCCAGTAAATGTCCGCGGACACAAAATTGCTTTAAAAAGGAAATAGGCACACGAACAAAGACAATCAATCGACCACTGCTTCTTGATATATTTAATGTCGTTTCGTAAAAAAATCTACGTCATGGAGGGTGAACACGAAATGCTTTGCAGCCGACGTATTACTTGTCACTTACCTGTCATCGAACCACACCGCGGCTGCAGTCAACCCTCACCAACTGCCTTGTAAGAAAGAGGAACGTTAGAGATCATTCTCTCCCTCTAACTTTCTCGCCTGGAGCTGCAACTTTTGGCCTCGTAGAGGGCGCTTCTAGTTCTATGTATTTACTTGCTCTTACCTTTCTGCTAGCTTTCTGCGTGTTTATTTTTCTTATAGGTCACTGCTACTGTCTGCTAGCTATTGTCTGTCCACAAACATTAAAATTCAACAGTTATATTTGGGCTGAGGAAAAAAATGCAGAGTGAAGTGTTAATGCAACGACAAGAGATCAACTTCAAATTAATAAGATTGAAACATTGGATGGGCTGACCCCAAAAAAATCAGAAATGCATCAAGAAATGAATTATAAGCAGAACAACAAATCTTTCGAAGATTCAAGGGTTCCCAGAAAACAAAGATGCAAAAGTATGTCTTATACTGAAGAAGAGTAAAAACGAATTGTTTCTCTTCCTCCAAATCAAGATATGTCGCACAACAGATTGAATGTAAAATAAAAAAAAGCCGTCGCCATTCAGAAGTTTTAGTAATGGAATTTGTGAAACCTGAAACAAAATCGACATGTACCTTTGAGAAACCTTAACTTCATTGTTTTAGTTGGTGGGCCAGGACATACTACTCAACTAGATGACATTAGAACACTTACCAAGAACATTGTGTGTCAGTGAGTTAAAAAAGAATGATAAAGAGACAAGAAAGGTGAAAGGGATCACTGTTAGTATTGATGACGACATTTTCACGTTCACCACAGGCAACGGATTATAAACATTCCAATTATATTAATCTGCCTCATTTAAGGCTTCATTTTTAATTTGTTTAACATTTATCTTGTACTTTTCATAGAACATTAATATAAAACTTGTTGGCTGAGCAAAAGCGAAGCCCTTACCCGACTAGGTCAAAAATGTTTTGTCGGTTTGTCTGTTTGTCCGCGCGATTTCTCGGGAACGGTTAGACGTTAAAAGCTCAAATTTGGACCACATCTTTCTTGCATCATATCGGAGTCCACTTCCCCTCAGGTGCACCGTAGCCCAAGCGGTTTCTTAGATAATTTTCACAAGTAGTCTAAAATTTAATAACCGCCGGTTAGGTCAGGTCAGTACGCGCCATGCGCCTGTCGTGGAGGGGCGGATCAGTGACTCGAGTGTGTTAGGCTTGGTTAAATTAGGTTAGTAGAGGTTTGGGTAGGTTAGGCTCAGGCAGATAAGGGTAGGTTAGGACTGGTTGAGCGGCATTAACGAAAGAATGATGTATGATACGTTCGGAGGCCAGAACACGAGCGTGGTTGCGACCGTGCGGAGAGAGTGACGCCCGCAGGGCGTCCTAGGGACTGATTTGCCCCGCACGGTCGTAGTGGTCAGGTGACTGCCGCCGGCAGGCCAAGGTAGGCGTGCGCCAGGCGTGGAGTGGCGGATCAGTGATTCGTTGTAAGTGGAGCCTGTTACGCCACGATGCGGTCTGGCGTACGCCTACCTTGTTGGCTGAGCGATAGCGAAGCCCTGGACCGACTGGGTCAAAAATATTTTGTCTGTTTGTATGTCCGCGCGATATCGCGAGAACGGTTAGACGTGGAGAGCTCAAATTTGGACCACATCTTTCTTGCATCATACCAGAGTCAACCTTCCACCAGGGGCACCGCAGCCCAAGCGGTTTCTTAGGTAATTTCCACATGTGGACCAAAATTGTAAATCCGCCGGTTTGGTAAAGTCAGGATGCGCCATGCCCCTGTCGTGGAGGGGCAGATCAGTGACGCGAGTAGGTTACGCTCGGTTACGTTTGTAGGGGCCTGGGTAGGCTAGGCTCGGGCAGGTAAGGGTAGGTTAGGACTGGTTGAGCGGCATTAATAAGACAAGGTAGGCGTACGCCAGACCGCGTCGTGGCGTAACAGGCTTCGCTCATCGCGAATCACTGTTCCGCCACTCCACAGCTGGCGCACGCCTACCTTGGTCCGCCGGGGGCTGGCACTTGACAAGTAGGACCCTGCAGGGCGAGTCAGTAGGACGCCCTGCGGGCGTCACTCTCTCCGCACGGTCGCAACCACGCTCATGTTTTGGCTTCCGAACATATCTTACATCAGCCCTTTCTTATCATACCGCTCAACCAGTCCTAACCTACCCTTACCTGCCCGAGCCTAGCCTACCCAGGCCCCTACTAACCTAACCTAACCGAGCGTTACCCACTCGCGTCACTGATGCGCCCCTCCAGGACAGGCGCATGGCGCATACTGACTTAATGTTGTGCCATTTTAACTTTGAATCGCTGGCTTGGCGGGCAGCGATTCTTTGGAACCACCGGCTTGGCGGGCAGCGGTTCCCTGGGGTGTATCTAGTTCTCCTTCTGGGGTGTGTCTCGCTACTCTCTGCTTCAGCGGCCCGGTAGGTCCTCTCACAGACGTACCGCACGGCCTACGCTCGATCGTTAGCGTGTAGTGTAAGGGCAAGCGCTAGCGGCCCTGTCAGCTCCCTGGGAGCGAACGGTACGGCCAGCGCTTCATCCCCTCTGCGATCGCTGCTCCAGCTCAGCGGCCCAGTAGGATCTCGCGAGATCGTGCTGCACGGCCTGCACTGAACAGTCAATCGTGTCGTGTAAGAGTAAGTGCCCGCGGCCCTGTCGGCTCCCTGAGAGCGGACGGCACGGCCGGCACTTAATCCTTTCGAGCTCCGACCAGAGCCGGCGGCCCCGTGGACCCCAGAGGGCGCACGGCACGGCCTTCTCCGGTCGACCACGTGATGTGTAACTCGCCTCGACAGCCCCAGCAGGGCGGCTCCGCTGACCCCTTAGGGCGGACGGAACGGCCACAACTGGGAACTCCCCTTAAGGCTCCAGAACTCGCGAGGCGGCCTGGTCGGTCCTCAGTTGAGAGAACGGAACACACGGCCCGTGAGCTCAGCAACCCTTGCCTTGTGTCTACCACTCGCGTTAGAGGTCCCTCAGCCGCAGCGGTCGGTCGGCCTTCCGAAGAAGACGGAACGTACGGCTGCGACCACTAGATTCTCCTTAGCGCGAGCCAGCCCACCAGCGGCACTTGCGGCCCCGACTGAGCGACAAGTACGGCCGGCAGCGCTAGCTAGCGCCCACGCACTTCTACTCCACCTTGGGATCAAAAGGTTAGGCACAATCATTAGCGGGCTCGTGATTTACTGAATCACTATATTGAATACAAAAGCATATGTGACATATTCACCCTTATGTACTACTACTGATATCACTCCTTACGACCAATCTTCCCTATGCACTAAACACTACAGCGTACGTTACCGACAACGACGACAACCGCTCGCTCCGATCCATGTCCTCACTGTTCCTCCGGTGACCTCCGCTGCTCCCGGTGTCCTCCGGTGTCCTGCTGCTCCCCTCCGTGGCCTCGGCTGCTCCCGGTGTCATCCTGGTGACTTGCTGCTCACCTCGGCGGCCGGCCGATACTCTCGGCGGCCTCGGCTTCTCCCGGTGGCCGACTGCTCCTCTCGATGGCTGGCTGCTACCCTCCACGGCTGGCTGCGTCTCTCCACGGCCGGCTGCTACTCTACATGGCCAGCTACTCCTCTGCACGGTCGGCTGCTGCCCCCGGTGGCCAGCCTTCCCGGGCCGGCCGGCACGGTGTTGACTCCAGACTCCGAACTCTGCTTGGCTGTTGTCTTCCTTCTTTGACTGAACTCCGACCGACAAGGACTGGACTCAAACTGGACTCCGACGGAACCACACCGAACTGACGTGGACAACTGCTGACTGCCTGACTGCCCCACTGCTCGACTGCTGCCTCTGCCCCTGGGCCCGCCGCTTTTATACCGAGGCCGAGGGGCGCACATCTGTTCATTATAGCCCCGTGCCGCCGCGCCCGCCGCAGCACTGCGGCCCTCCTCGATCGGCCGGTGACACGGCCGGTGACACACATCGAATGTTCTAGAACAGGCGTCTGAGAAGAGTAGAGTCGATTGCACCACGGTCGCAAGCATCATTTACTTTACATGTAATGTACGCGCGAAACCGTACGAAAGGAAAGGTAAGCGATAACACTGCCCCGGCGGAATGTAAGGAACCCTGCCGGTCACTGATCCGTTTGCACCTTCCTACCAAAGACCCCGAGACTGCTCTCCTCCAGGCTGACTCGTGCGAGTGCAGAACCCAGGCGAGAGGCTGAGTCCCGGCTATATGGTGGAGCGCGTAGACACGCCTGGCCCCCTAAGGCGAGCGAGCATGGCTGCCTACTTACAGGGGCCGGGGGTCAGCCGCGGGCGGGAACTCAGGGGAACGTCGCCACAGTCTGGCTCCGTCACTCATCCGGGCCCGTGTTCTTCCGCTCTTAACATGTGCATCACGTGACAGGCCTCTGGCCATCGGCCACCGCTTCCTTTCGGACATTGGCTACTAGAGTAATAATCGGCGTCCTCACGCGTTTGAGCCTCCGCTCAGGCGGCTGCCGAAAGTATTTAGTTATTGCGAGTTTTGACTACGGCGACCGTGCAACCAACCGACTCCTATCCCTCTCTTACATTCTTGCCCATCAGGCCGGCAGGTGAAACGCCGCCCCGCCGCGCCGTCCGGCAGGAACGCACAAGCCGGCGGCGCGTCCGGGTGCGTCACGGGCGGTCTCGGTGACAAACACCACATGTCAATTAATATCGGCCGCCGCGTGAGGCCCCTGCGGCCGCGTTCCAACCTGCCGACGGTGCCTTGCTATACCACCAGCCACCTAACCAGAGTCCTTGTTGGGCCAAAATACACTTTGGCACAACATTAACCCAGCCGGCGGATTTATAATTTTGGACCACATGTGAAAATTATCTAAGAACCCGCTTGGGCTGCGGTGCCTCTGAGGGGAGGTTTACTCTGGTATGATGCAGGAAAGATGTGGCCCAAATTTGAGCCGTCTACGTCAAACCGTTCTCGAGATATCGCGCGGACAGACAGACAGACAAAACGTTTTTTGACCCAGTCGGTCCAGGGCTTCGCTATCGCTCAGCCAAAAAGGCTTATGTAAGATACGTTCGGAAGGCAGAACATAAGCGTGGTTGCGACCGTGCGGAGACAGTGACGCCCGCAGGGCGTCCTACTGACTCGCCCCTCAAGATCCTACTCGTCAAGTGGCAGCCGCCGGCAGGCCAAGGTAGGCGTGCGCCAGGAGTGGAGTGGCGGAACAGTGATTCGCGATGAGCGAAGCCTGTTACGCCACGACGCGGTCTGGCGTACGCCTACCTTGTTTTTTGGCGGTTTGAAAGCATTTTGTAGCTTGAAAGCATTGGAAGCACTTATACTCCTCGAATAGTTCTGCCCTGAAATATTGGGCCAGTGCCATCTGGATGGTAGGCAGCTTTTTTACTTCCAAAATTAGATCTTGAAATTTGTCAAAAGACACAGAAATATTGTGACTTTGTAAGCACTCCACTGCATATAAATACAGGTAAAATTAGGACAAATTAGGACAAGCACTTCTACAAATGAGAAGTGAATTAGAGTAATAAAACAGTGCTAATAGCACAAGGAATGTGGCAGCGAACATAGAACACCACAGAGCTTTTGCTGTGTGCATCCTTTACCCACACTCACACTTCATATGGAAATTAAATACTGACCTGATGTTTTCATATGCCCTCCAAATACTGCATCAATAGGGTGCATACAAATTTCCCGATTGCTACGCACAGGAATAAAAGTAGAAAGTGTCATTTTTGAGTGCCAAGGAAATCAATACAGAGTGGTATCTATGACTTAAGAGGTAACGCATGTACTTACTTTAGGTAACTGGAGTGGTTTTTGTAATCTTTACCAACTCTGTCGAATAAAAATTTGAGGAACTCATGTGCGTCTTCTTGAGCATTCATCACAAACTGTTTATTCATCACTGAAAAGTAGCAGACCATGAAGGTCTCAGTTAAAAAGACAAACTTAACCACAGTATGTAGCATTCTACTTTCAGTTCAATTTTCTATACAGGGGTGTAGGATGTAAAACACCACCTGAACTATACAAACTGAAAATTTCTATGAGGACACACACTATGCAATGCTGTTTCTTCAGATCACAGCTTTGGAGAAACTCCACAAACGGAGGCAAATGGAAAAGGGACTGTAAATGAAGCCATGCACAGTTCGAGAACTGCCGATAAATTTAAAAAAAAATACACATGTTACGTGTTTACCTGCAACATACTGCCGAGGTGACAGGAATTTCCAAAACTTTGTATTCCAGTCTCTTTTGAAACACATGTGGCATCCCACACAAGTTTCGATTCTCTGGGTGTGAAGGGCAATTCTCTGCGAGCAATTTTTTGAGGTGGACGTTGGGTTGGAAAAGAAGGGATGTGTTAAACTGAGCGCCAGTGAAACTGAGCGCCGCCTGTGGCAAGGGTCGTGTTGAAACTGAGCGCCAATGAAACTGAGCGCCACTTAAACTGAGCGCCGCTGGAGCAGCGCGCCGCGTCGGGGCGGAGCAGCGGGCTCCGTAGCTCCGCCCACGCTACCTCCACCACCGTGTGCGGGCGTACCGGCGGGGGCGCGCGTACAGCGGTGCGAGGCTACTGGCAATGGGTATGAGAACATCAGCGTTCTTGCCGGCGCAGTTCGTGGGACCGGCTGCATCGCTGTCTTCTTAGCTCCTTGCATGCGCAGCAGACCTGCATTTTCTTCATTGCCTGCCGTCTGCGCTCGGAAGATCTTTTGCTTCCTATCGGCTCTAGCCGCTAACGTTATATTGATTTAACAAAAAAAATCCGTTAAATTAACCATGCACTTTCCTTTTTTAGGGGGTGGGGGACTGAATACCAGTCAGTTAATTAATTAGTTCCTTGGACCAAATATTTTTTTCGATTGGATGTTTAGTTAAATTAACCAATTTGTAGTCGATTTAATATAAGTATTTGGCCTTTGGAGACGATTTTATCTTTTTATGGTCGGGCTCTCATCGCTGAGCACGAGCGAGCTCGTCGAAGTTACTTCGGGGCTGGGTGGTGGGGGACGCACGGAGCGCGGGCTTACGTGCCGCCGCGGTGGGAGAAGCCGTCTGGGGCCCGGGCTGCTCAGCCGTGCTACAGGAGTTGGTGGGAGGGACGAGTGGGAGAAATCGGCTAAGGCCTCACCAACAGTGCGGGCGGCAGAGCACCATGACGTGCTGGAGCCGTACATGTTGGCTACCCAGTGCGCGCAATGCACCATTTGGTTGCCTACCTACTAGGCGCTGGGGCCATTTCGCATCGAACTCTGGCAGTACTGGCTGCAGTTCGGTCCAGCCCCACGGAGCCGCCTCGGCTTTGTCTGTGTGTCCTCTTTCTATACTCGTCTCGCCGGCTGGATCGTCACCAAATCCAGGCAGCCAGCACGCCAGATGTTGTGAATATAATTAAAACCATTGTCTGCACTCAAAAATTATAAAGATTAATTGCCAGGAGATTCTCATCGAGTTTTCCGGTTTTTCCAATTGTTGCAGGGTAGAGTTTCTAAGAACCGGCACACACATGTTTGTACCCCTGCAGGGGCAGACAAGGTGACGACACGAGGAGCCCGTAATCTTTCCTTTCTAGTTTTTTTACGCTTTCGGTCCATTAAAGGCATTGTTCCGGGTCACCGCAGTCATTTTCGGAACCCCTGAGGCCACCGCTACCCACCCAGAGAAATTTTGAAGTAATTTTACCCCTATCTTGGAATATGCCCCCACACCCTTCAAAATTAAGGGTTTGATCGGGAGGGTTGAAATTTGCTTAGCCGTACTGGCGGCGTTCGGTCCTGCCCCACGGAGCCGCCTCGGCTCGTTCTCGTCTCGCCGGCTGGATCGGCACCAAACCCACGCGGCCAGCACACAGCTTCATAAGGGGGGGGGGGGGGGACGCCGGCACGCTGCCTCAGGGCTGCCCTCGGTCTCCTATTGGAGTGGACTGCGCGTGCTCGTAGGCGCGTCTGCACTGGAAAACGAAATAAAGAAGACCGCCTAACGACAATGCGCAGCTTTCCGATTGCATAGGGGTGTGTCCAAGTGACCTTTGTCTCTGTCGCACTCATCGCGGCGCTGCTGATGCAGTCCCTTTCGGCATCAGCGGGTGAGCCGTAGCGTTCGACACAACCAGACGTGTGGGCGGCTAGGTGCCGCAGGACCACATACCCTTAATTTTGAAGAACGCTGATGTTCTCATTACCATTGCCAGTAGCCTCGCACCGCTGTACGCGCGCCCCCGCCGGTACGCCCGCACACGGTGGTGGAGGTAGCGTGGGCGGAGCTACGGAGCCCGCTGCTCCGCCGCGACGCGGCGCGCTGCTCCAGCGGCGCTCAATTTCAGTGGCGCTCACAAGGGAGTGCCACCAAGTGTAAATTAGCAATTTGGCTGAAACTTTGGAATTTGATAGCACTAGTATAGGGATGAATAAACCTCATAAAATTATTAGCTGAATTTGTTTTCTTCATAGTTTTTATGGGGTTTAAAATCTTATAAAATTCGAAAAAATCGATTTTGACGAAAAAGTTCCCAAATGTCATGGAACGTCGAGAAATGCAAAAATTTGTGAGTTTTGGGACGTTTATTTTTTTGCCCTGGTCAAAATGGACCTACAAAGTTCAAAAAATTTCAAAAATTCGATTTTGACGAAAAAGTTCCTAAATGTCATGAACCGTCGAGAATTGATAAAATTTGTGAGTTTTGGGACATAGCTTTTTTGCCCTGTTCAAAATAGATCCAGAAAGTTCCAAGAGATTTCAAAAATTCGATTTCGACAAAAAAAGTCCCTGACTTCAAATAAACGCCGAGAAATGATAAAATTTGTGAGTTTTTGGGAAATGTTTTTTTTCTGAAGCAATAGGGCTGTCGACAGGAAATGAACGAGGTGACGTATTCTCTCCTACCAAAAACTCCTCTACCCGAAAAATCATTTCCCCCTTTTTAATAAAATAAGAAAATACTCTTTCCTTAGAATCATTTCTCCCTTTTCAAAATATTATAAATGTATATAATTTTTTGTCATATAACAATATTTATTAGGTGCACTTCAATGATTATTAAATGCAGACATTTTCTAAATTGCCAAGAAAATAATAAACAAAAATGCAAAATAATTAACTTGTAAATTTAAAAATTATGGAAATATTTTTACTGTTTACCACATTTTAATATTACACAATAATAATAAAAATACGTGGTGTTTTAAAACATTAAAATATGAATAGGTTCCTCGTCATTATTTAATACTTATGTTGGTAATAATGAGCACAGAAATTAATGATCAATTTAAAAAGAAATCCGATGGAAGGAAAGTTGAGGGAGTGTGATATATCTTTGAGACCGCGATTCGTACGTCACTGCCCCCTCCCCTTGTCATGTCGGACGGAGGTTCGAGAGCAGGCCAGTGCGAGGCTGTACCGACGTATGAGAAATTCGTCGGTCTGGTGGCGGCGGATCTGAAAGGAAGGGACTGAAAGGACTAATCAACTTTGCGTTTCGTTGCTTTAAATGTTCGTCTCGTTGAACAAAATAGATCATTGTGTCCACTAATTCCGACATGGCGAATACGGAATCCCTGGTGGAACGACTTCGCGAGTGGGGCTTGCCGCCCGTTAATATCTCGGCGTTCACAGGCCCCGGGGATCCTTTCATTTGCGATTCGCCTTTGTTTAACAAGTAGAAGAATCCAGGGCACACTGAGCGTCAACTCCTAACCCACCTTAATTAATGCCCAATGCCTCAGCTGGGAGGCATCCATACAATGATTTGGATCGGTAACTCAAAATGAATTGACTATGGCACAAAAAGCGGCATTCGTTCTTGCATTGTCTTCAATGGGCTGCCACATTAGGTGATGTACGTAATGTGGCAAACGCTTCCGAAGACAACCAGAGTTAGTTAAGTTGGCCAAAGCCTGCGGTTCAAGGAGCCCAAAAATTGCCCAGCTTTGTGAACGTATGAACCTGAGCCCACTAGAGGCCGTAGTGAGCTGTAGTCACACGGTTAGTTTCAGATAGGGTTAATGAATTTGAAACCAGGTTTATCACAGAATATTTTTATTTCTTTACAAAAACTTTGAACACAATTTACACTGCATACCTAAAGGGTACATATTTTGAGCCTGACACAGTGAGATATGCAGCTAAAGGTAATGGATCATACAGATCATGAGTTGTGCTCGACCACCTATCACTACATTCACCCCTGTACGCTTGGACATGCTCATCAAAACCAAGACACAGTAAATATGAATGTACAAACACTGGTACATTGTCTGATGAAAGGATTTCCTCCAAAATACCAAACACGGGACCCCAAGACTCTTCAATTCCCAATAATAAGATCAAGCCCTTTTTGCATTTCGTACCCTTAAATTCGACCCAGTTTGCAGATGTACACACATTTAAATTAACATCCGATGGCTTATTCTTAAACTCACAGTTAGAAAGCTCCTTTAGACAAACGTCACTAACAAGGCTAAACTCAGTCTTTGGTAAAAGACAAGTGATTTGAAATAGAAAAAACACTAAGTTGGTGCTGAGCTGCGACAGTTCAAGCAATATTACAGCATGATTAAGTTGTATGAGCTGGTATGAGAAGTGTTCTAGGCTTACTTTCAAATCTTTTAGAAGATGTGAGTGCAACATGACCACTATGTTCAAAAAACTGTACTGTAATGTACCAAATGGTGCATTTATGGTTCAAGTCTATCACCAGTAATTTGAACAAACATAGTATTAAATTCTTAAATTAGCACCTTCACAGTAGCACTTTGCATGAGTAAATCGTTGTCAAGTAGACAAACATCTAAAAGTTCACGAAGTTTAACATAAAGTAACCAGTACTGATTATGTTGTCCCCTACAAGAATCCCAAATAGTTATACAAACAGCGAATTCTGAACCAGACCTTTTAGCTTTTCTTTCTTGGCAAAGGTGACTGACAGAACAGGGATACGATTTGAATCACATAAACCGTAGTCAAACATTTCAATTTGATCGTTCAGTAAATCAAGAGAAAAGAATTGAAATTGGCCCCATCTAGTCTGAAAAGAGATTTAAAATTAAAGGAGAAACTTTAATTAAAAAGCAAATGAACGAAAAAGAAGGCCATCCAATTGTAAAGTAAATGCTTACTTTTCATCAAAGTCCTCCTGTAACTCACTGCAAATGATTTGATGACAAAGCAAGTCCCTCATGTGATTGTCAAGATGCTTGTGTGCTTCAAAATAACTCAGCACAATTAGACCATTCAACGACTTCTTGAGCCCTGCATGCACACTGAAAAGAAACAGATGTTATTTCTGCCACTAAAACACAACAGAAGAACGAAAATTAATGTGTGCACCTACATTTACATCTTCACGGCTCAAAATTAATTGGACTTGGTCATTATTTAGAGACCTCTTGGCTCGCTTGCCAACTGGTGTGGGATCCACAACCACTTTATGGTCACTGTCAGCATCGGATATCAGGTTGTTAACCTAGACATCAAAGAGAAACAGTTTCAAAAATGTGCACAAGAAAATGTATGCAAGGAGCCACACCAAATGTTAATTATAACTCACTTATTGTTTGAATGCTTTAAGATGATGCATAAACAAGATGAATAGATCGCAGAGTCCAGTCCTCATCTAATCAGAAACAAACGGATTGCACTGAAAAACCATAACCACACTTTTCAATACGAGGTTCATTTAAAAGTAAACATTAAAGGTGGCATACAACTGCCAATTATTTCACTCAAAGTAAGTGTGGGTCTGTCCAGACCGCATTCAAAACCCTTTCGTAACACTTCCAATAAATCAGACAACGCCTCTAACCCCTTAAATACAGCGATATCCAAGAACACCCAAATCACAAATTGTCACCGAAACTGCCAAAACTGACAGCCATGACCACACTGGGCTACCTAACCCAATTTCGCGATCGAGACGATATGTATTCGAACATCTCCCCCTTTTCACAGCTGACATTTCTTAGCCTCCAAAATGAAAGAGAGCAGCAAACCATGAAAGTTTTCAGGCATTCAGGCCGCAGTGGCTGACTTACAACAACAGTATTTGTAAAATGCATTACAAGCACTTATCTATTCCTGAACATGGCATAGGACATCGAACTAATTTCGCGGAGCTAACCAAAGCGTCCTTGGATTCACGAAATTTTCACTCAATCCCCAAAACAGAAAGGATCCGAATCTATTTGCGGCTCCCTACTTCCTTAAGATGACAGAAATGGACTAAATTGGTTCAAATAAAATGCACAAGACATGCCACCTGAGAAGCCGAGGAGCCACAGGCAAAATACGAAAGCAAACCTACGGCTTCAGTGTCATGCGTCAAGCGCCATCTCTAAACCGACCTTGAGTTGTACCAGCTGACACTATTTTATTTTTTCCGTGCAGGACATGCCGGATACAGCACAGGGCATTATTCGCAGTTAGGCGTTATTCAATTGTCAGAGGAATACAAAATAAGAGGGTACAGGGTTCATGTAATACATAACAGAGAAGAAAGTTGATTAAGAATGTAAGAGATTAATAGTTACAACACTAAATCTAAAAGCTGAGTCTAATCCGTTGTGTGATATTTCTGAAAAAGTAATTCAATGATGGACAGACAAACAGTCACAACCAAAGTTGTCACTGGGCCGAATTGAAAACGGGAGCTCGCTTTGGTTGCTAACAAAGACTTCAATAACAACAACTCTGAATCATTCAGCTTATTCATGTCTCATGAAAAAAGAAGGAAAAAAATCCAGTCATTCTTAAACGATAAATAAAGATTATAGAGATGAAATAAATATGAGTCATTTTTGACACATTGAAAGATTTTTCAAAATGGTGGTAATTTGGACAGCACAAGATGACAAGCATGAAAAACTGAACAAGTAGCATTAAATCATGATTTGACATGGTTTTCCTAACACAAGAACAATAAGTGTAGCAAGCCATTGAACTACAGTCTTCTTCAAGGGTGAGTTTTAAACCAGATCAGAACCATTCATAATTTCTTTTCCATTGGTTATCAAATATGTCCAAAGGGCAATGCCCCACAATATTCTGCAGAAAATAAAGAATTTGGTTGCATAAGTGTTGATACGAAATGAGTTGAATATAACAGAATTTACTGAAGTACTACACAAAATATCATTAATTTCCAAAAGAAAGATCAAATCCATTGACAAGTTTTGTAAAGATTCATCGGTTCCAAATGAAATGGGAACAGTTGCATACAAAGGCAGATCTAAATGTTAAGGCACTTTCAACACTTCACCACCCATGAAATGAAATGGAGCAGGAGAGACTGGATTAATAAATTTACAAACCTGCTTAGAATCTTCTTTTGGTGAGGGAGAGTTTGAGTGAGCAGAGTCACGGGTTGATACCAGCTGTACATAGGTCTCATCATCCTTTCCATGTTTTCTCTGTGGGAGCCGCTTCTCACCAACTGGTAGCAACGTATCTTCGCAGCCACCCTTTTTCACTTCTTCCTTTGCATCGAGCACCTGGAGAGCCTTATAACAATATTGAATGCAACATCAATTATAACAGCGGAAGTGGGCAACACGACCATTACATTCTTACTTGCTGTTGTCTTCCAGGAGATAGTCCCACTTTCTTCATCAGTTTCTTTGGAGATCCATCAGTATCTTCATTGGCATTCAGCATCTGGGAAGACTTTTGCTTTAGAGAAGATAATACCAGGATCTCTAGAGAAGAATGAAGTCTGATTTACTGCGCCTTAGCTGATGCCACACCTAACTGCATAGTGCCTGAAGAACATTACAAAGAATAACCGAAAATGCAATGGAATGTGTACACATGAGTTTAAATCTGTACGAATTCTCGTTCGCACTATAGCAACTTCAAAATCGGTATGGAAATGACCGTTAGCACCCACATATGATTTTGCTGGGCGGTTACAAGGTAAGGTTAGACGGAAGAAACCGTGAAAACATATCGACGTAAGACACCTAAACTTACGGGCTAGGATCAGGACCTTCGCCTCATAATAGCCGTCAAATTTCAAATCTTCTAGGCTTCTTTCCCATTTTGCTTTGACGTTGTCGTGAGGCAAATCTTCGAGTGAACGCGGACGGAACTTGGTACCATCAAGGTTTAAAACTAGATCAAAACTAGCTACCCTCGCTACCCTAGCGCCGCACCGATCGTCCACAAACATCACCACACAGTACCCGTCGTCCATTATCAACTTGTTTGACCTGGAACCTTTCTAGATTGCCTATCAGTGATGATAAAACGCAGAAGCAGAAAGCCTCATATGCCCACAGAAACTAAGTCCCGAGATACACAGGTGGTTGCCGAAAATGAACGCCTACAGCGCCACCATCGGGGGGAATGACATGTTTCATAGGTGGATCAGAGGGCGATGAGAACGCTCATGGCAAACGCCAAAGGGCGCACCTCCGGTTTTTGCCGCTCACATTATACGCAAACTGGAGAATCATATTATTTTCCTTCACGTTACCTTTCAAGTCCAGGTCATACATGGTGATTACTATCCTACATTGTTTTAACTTTGCGAACGCCTGTCGGCGGTCGGCTCTACTTAAAGTTGGTCGGAAGTACTTTATTCACAGGCAGTCCGGTCGGCCCTACTAGAGAGAGCGTCGGAAGTACTAATGCCCTGTCGCAGTGTACTGTATGCCCCTCTTTTGGCACGGTGTGGCTATCAGAAAATGAGGAACGCTATCAGGATTTTAAAATTTAAAATTGTGTAAAAAAGTGAATTCGGTAGCTATCTTTATTTTTCTCTATACATAAATCCTGATAAATTTTGACATCTTTTATTTGCTAATGTAGACATGTTGAGTGATTAGTAAACAGTATTGTTATGGAATTTAAAGTTAATACCCACAGACCAGTGGCTCATGACTTGTACATTGTGAAATCATGGAACAGAATACAATCTACAAACATAATATCGGGGAATCGCAGCATCATGACTTCTCAACCTCTTTTCATGCTGTTTTTCAAACCTGACTGGGTCATGATGCAAGAAAAAAATAATATTTTCTAAAACAAAAGACTTCGGGGAACATGTGTACTCTCACACCTGCATCACAAGTCCATTCGTTGCTCGATCTGTTTCTTAGTCTTTGAATTGACTTAGATTAAGCCAGCAATACTGTAGATCATGAACTACTGCTGAGAAAGTTGGAAGCTACTGGATGAATAATGGTTCAGAAAGTATCTGGGCTAAGATTTTGCATTGACAATTAAAAGCTGGCTGAAGGATAATGTACTGTTTATGAATATTAAATACTCAAATCACACAAAGTTCTAGAAAAAAAGAAGGTATGGACATTGATAAAGAACGGTAATAATAAATTAATAATGACAAATAAATAATAAGAAATACTCCATTCAGAGTATTTCTCTGAATGGACATTGATGAAGATATAAATATTGAAAAGACAGATAATAAGAAATACACAATAGAAATACTATGAAATACGAATTTCTGGAAAACATGTAGTGTGATAAAGGTAAATCGAACTAATGGTCTGGTTGGCACTGCGGGTTGGATTCAAAATGAGCGTATGGAGTGTGGGGGTCTAAATCAGCCTCACACGACCAGCAGAAATGTGTGTCACACTCCGTACACACCATGTGGTTGCACCCATAAGTTTTCTGAAATGCAACCAAACCATAGCATGAGAACACTGGTAGCCCAAAGTGAAAGGGATTCCACTTCCATACAAGACATTAGCAACTTACATTTATGGGGGTTCCACAGCCCGGGCATGACCTGTAGTTGTTCCATATGTCGAGCTGCCTCTGGTACTCTGGCAGAGAGTCTTGCAATGAGTGTACTGATGCCATCTTCATTTTGTCTTCGTGGGTCCCATTAGCATACGCATACCCAATGGCGTATTTGCATCCTGTTAAACGGAAGAACATCAATGCATGTAGCTTGTGAAAGGGAATCAGAACTGAACCGCCCGAATACCGGCGGGGTAAAACTCAATGCAACTTACGTGAATTGTAGGACAGGGACATGCCGTAGCCATCGTTTTCCCTCCAGTCATGGCAACTAGCACACCAGCACTGGTAACATTTCTTGCAATGGCTCAGTTTCATCACATCAATGTATGCCTGGCGCCCGTTCTTCTCGCCACACAAAGGGCATACCTTGTGGTACTTGTCACCCAAGAGCCTGTGCATCTCCCGCAGATGGGCAGCACTTTGCACTTCGTCACGGAGTTTCTTCGGCTGCACCAGCGTGAGCACGTCCGCCGTGTCGAGGGTGCCACGGCAGGCGGCAACGGGGCAGCGGAAGACCCTCGCGGGGTGTGCCCGGACCATTCCCTGCACGCAGTTGAAGCAGACGTGGTGTCCGGGGCCCGGCACTGTGCACCCCTTGAGCAGCACTACCCTCGAGGGCGACACGATCTGGAAACGAATATGCGATATGAGCATTTTGCACGGCAAATCAATCATCGTCGTCCCAAAACACCCTTCTACCCCCGCAACCCCTCCCCTCCGACCCCCTTTCTCTCGGCCCCTTCCGCTTCTCCCCCTCTCAGCCCCCCCCTCCCCCGCTCTCCCCTGCCGCCCCACCCTCCCAGGCCAGCGGCAGCGCTTGCGCTCGGTGGCGCGCTCCGACAGCCTGGAGGGTAGACAACCCTCCCGCGCGTTAAAACTTGGAATGGCTTGGTTCTTCACACCGCCACAACATAAGGTTAAAGACATCAAAACGGGACTTTGACAACAGAGCACACGCCTGTGGTATTCATCTGTTCCGTCGCCATTAAGCGCTGAACATTCGAAAGGAGATTTGAGTAACCCGCGGCTATGTCCCCACCCGTCGCGTCGCCTTCACCAACATTCACATTCACGTAGCCTCGGCACCGTTTCAACCTACATTTCTGCAGATGCGGAATCCACTATGGGAAACTGCGCAGCGCAACGTAAGAAAGGCATAAATAAAATGGGGATATTACGATAATATTTGTATCTCAAACAATTTAATTTAAAATAAACATTTGCTCAAATATTTTTAATTTCACGAACATAGCAAATAATTATATTTCTTTTTTATTCTTTTTAATTACTTTTATTTCATTTACTCCAGAATAAAATCATAGAAATGAGATGAGGTCATCCAGATAATTAGAAAAAATGTTTGGTAGGCGAGAATTCTTTTTTAAAATTTTAAAGTAAATGTGAAATTAAATAAGGAAAAAGAATTAACCATTCAGAAAATCGGAAAAAAACTTGTGGAAGCCGAGAATTTTTAATTTTAATTTGAGAGTAAATGTGAATTAAATAAAGGAAAAGAATTTCATTGGTAGGAGAGATTTGGGTAGGAGAGAGTATGTCCCCCGGAACGAAGGATATACTGTTTACAAATCAAAGGCATAACAACCACTGAAAAAAAAGTTGTCGGTACAAATTGTCTTTCATCCAAAATTTAATTATCAAGAAATGTTCGGTTTATAAAGACAATTTGAGTGCTTGAGAAATTGCAAGGGGCGTCTTTCGGGCAATGTTTTGTAACGTACGTTTTGGTTGGCAACGAACGAGATAAGAGCATAGGTTACTGCAAGTTCAGCCATCGGCCCTGTTCTCTACGTAAGCGACATGATTTGTGGTTTAACGAAGGATGGAATTAAATATTTCGTTTAAAAGAGCCCTTCGGATCCCAATTTCTTAAACAGTTCTCGCATTAAAGCAACTGAAATTTATTCTGTGTCACTGTCACTGCAAAACAGATCAGAATATATGACATATAAATCCTGTTGGTTACTTTAATCTAAAGCAAACACTCGTGCCGTACAACGATCAGTGATTGACAACATTTAATAGAGAACGAATCACACCTTTAAAAACTTAATGAAGGAATCCAAATAAGAACGAAACAAAACAATTTTCTCGGCTGTCTAACAACGGCCAGGCAAGTTCATACATAACACATAACAGTATACATACTATTTATCACCTTGACTACCGCATCACTTTTGAACTTGTCATAACAGAAATTTGAATTTTGAAAAAGCAATAAAAACAAAACATTGCATCAGTGCGGATCACTGAAGAATCATCTTTTACGGCCAAATGACCCACTTTAACGTATAGCTATATCAAAACAAAGTTTGTTCAAAAAACAAAAGCTCTATATGTAACGAGGAAATATCACAAACATTAAATGGAAATCTCATACAAACTCAAATTATAAAAACAAAAAACTTCGTTTTCGACGAGTTGCTTAATACTTCAAGAACGAAAAATAAATGAATTTAAGCAACAAAGAAAACCAAAATGTGATTTAATGTCAACACTACATAAGTATGAACTATTCGTTATCTATAACTGCGAAAACCTTTAAGTTCGACCGTTACAAATATCACTACAAGTCACAGCGTAATAAGACTTCCGCGGTGACTAGAATTAAACTTCTATTGATAGATTAAAAGCTTTGTAGCTTCTACAAATTTACTCAACAAAATTATGGCATAAATGGTACCCTATGAAGAAACATGGAAAGCATAGCTCCTTTGTGCACCAACTGCATTTTATGAACTTCATGTCACCGCATTCAAAGCAAACATCACAATCATGTAACCCAAAGCAGTACTGGGTCGGATGTGGAAACCTCTCTGGTCGGGCTAGTACGTAGCCACTCTGCAACAGACCGAAACAGTGTCATAAAACCATAACGCGACACAAAACAAAAACGTAGTTATCGCACGTTTATCTGTGTTTTTTAAAGCTTGCAATTGTGTAACCTCAACCGTTATGTGCACAGTACGAACCTTGTACCAGCTGTACAGAGAGCACAGTTGATTGTATATCAGTGACTGAAGTTTCAGAACGTTGTCTCTTTGAGCGAGCTCGACATTCACGTTGTGGAGAAGCACATAATCACTGACGTGCTTCGTTAGATTTTTATAGATCCTAAAACCGTATACGTCCCAAGGCTGTATCATGCTAGTCGTGCCTTCTGGAATGTGCTGCACAATAACCTTCTTGTTTGCTGGCACACACTTTTAGATATTGTCATCACTGAAAGCTGACCACGCATCCAGAAGAAGGACAGTCGTCTCATCCGAACTAGGCAGCACGACGTCCTAAAAAGAAACAACTATTAATTTCAGTAAAGCCTACTTTCGGGTAAGTACGCATTGAGTTAACTATCTTTATTACGTTTAGCCATTGTGAAATATGCTCCTTGCCCATTTTTCCAGATTTCGAAGCTGCAACAACAACGTTTGGAGGCCTAAACATTGTCCCACTTACCTGAGGGCCAAACTTCCCTGTTTAAAGAGGAAAATTGTAAAGGTATGTTGATTCGGCATTTTCAATTTTAATTCTGGTGCATTTAATATAATTACCGTCTTTCTCTTGCAGGATTACAAACAACGGTTCCACGAGCTTTCCAGATGCAGACATCGTCGGGAGTATAGTGTAACTGTGTGACATCGCGTTCTTTCTCTGACAGACAATTTCTACTTTCTTAACACCTCTGAATTCATTGGAGCGACCAGCGTGCATTTCAAATGCGTACCCGCCGTGGTCGGAATTCTTAACATTTTGAAGGCCGTATATGGGAATCAGTTGCTGGGTTTCAAGAACAAAATCCAATGCCCGATCTCTTATTGCTTCGTTGTCTTTTAGATCCTTTTTTGATATAAATTTTGTTATTTTTCTTGAAACAATTCCGTGTTTCCGCTTAAAAACTGAACACCACGATCTTGAGGCCTGAAATCTGAAACAATTTTCCTGCCTTGACTTTTGCAGGGCCCAGCGTCTTAAATCCATGTCATGAACCTGCAGGTGTCGACTCTTCGCATCGATGAACTGCTCCAACGTGAATTGATTTATTTGACGAAGTTTTCACTGATACGAGCCCCCGGCCAATATTTGTTTTTCCCATCGATAGAGAACGCTTTCCTACATTACAGAAATATGTTACATTAATGCTGTGAGCTTCAAGTCCACAGATGGTAAAAGTGGGAATTTTTGAATTCAGAGTGATTGTACAATTATTAGGTAACTTGTAAAACGAGAGATAAAGATTCCTACCTGTTTAACGAATTTGTATCTTGATTGAACAGATTTAAATGTCCTATTTTTTCTTCGTTTAGTTTTTCTTCCCCTTATAACTGCACCGCAACGATTCAGATCAGGCGGGTTGTTTTCGTCAGCAGTATCGCCGTTTCTCCAATCTCCTTTCCTCCAGTACTTCACCGCTACCTCCTTTTGCGTGTCCGATATCACATTATACCCATAGTCTGCATCAGTATTTTCATCGAGAACACACTCGTCTTCGGGATCATCGATGGCTAGACAATCTACACCTATTCCGTACCCTTCCATTACCAAATCATGTACCTTCTCTATGGCAGTGGCACCATGCTCTACTGCCTGCATGATTACCTCTAGAAAACAGGAAAATTATTTAAAGTGTACACCAAAGGTTGAACAAAATGTGTAATAAAGGCGGAAAATACCTCCCGTCTACCACGACGGATATTTGGCATCATAACAGCAAAGTATGTTATGAAACACATCAAAATGACGGAACCACATTATTTTTATAGTAATAAGTCATGCGTAACATGAAAACCGGCAGAACCATGCGATTTTAACGACGGTGAACATGCAGCATGCAACGCTGAGAAACGAAGAATTATTCACGAAGCTCTGACGAGACGCCGGAGTGTTGCGATTTCGCTCCGTTCCGTTTTTTGATCGACCAATAACTAGAACATGCTATACTACCAACAATTCGCAGTAAACACCGAGAAGAACACAACTGTAAACAGAGATCAAATTACTACACGATGAGGGTTGCATAAAAACTGTAACGACATAAAGGTCACGGGCCTATTTACATCACCCACGAGCTACGTGTTTTGCCTTGTTCAGAATGATTGAACTACACACTTCAACGTTGCTCTCGAATTAAAGAGTGAATCTTCAAGAATTATCAATCTACAATACGCCATTGTACTCGAGTTAATTGTATCTACAATCGATTGATGCTTCGACTGTGCTCCTTTTAGATATAAGGTGCCTTCACTGCGATATGACGAGTATTACCTTTCAATGAGACTGCAAGGTCCTCTTCCTGACTGGTAAGCTTTGAAGGTTCATAACTAGAAAATTCAGCAAGCAAAAAATTCACCATGTTTAATGGATTCATAGCGATAAACGGTGAAGCGCATAAACAGCGAAAAGATACCTTGCACAGCAACTGAAAATAAAGCGTACATATAAAGCAAACATAAAATTGCATTGTAATAGGCAAATGTTTTGATTATTGTGATTATATACTAGTTGGAAACTTTTCCCAATACCCCGCCTTCGGCGTGAACGCAAGTTTAAGTCCGCCACGACGAGAGCGTATGCTGAAATTAGCTGTTTTTACTACATGATAGCCTTTAGAGGGTAATTTTTGAAAAAGAGTCTGATTGCTCAATAGTTTGTGGACTAAAAATACAATTAACGTAAGCTCAGAGGAAAAAAAGCTTCGCTGATTTCCTTTCATGTTCATCTCCCTGCAGATTTCCCTGTTGGTAAAGTTGTGACTGATTTATCTTGAATTTGCAGCTGGCCATGTAAACAAAACGAAAGTCCGTCATTAGTTACGATGTCACAAGACCAGATGTAAGGGAAAATCGCATATAAAAATTAGATACTTCCATTTTGAAGTCATGATGCCGCGCACACATAAATGAGGAAATCGTAATCATCACTGTGATTTTTCTGTAGTAATAATTTAATTGTATCATTAACACTGGCGTTACAATTTTTCCTCGAACAATGAACATTCCATCATCATTCACATTATTTCGACCGAAGCAGAAACTTAAGGCAGACAATATCTTCTACTGTCCCTTTAAAAATGGAATTTGTGCTTGGGTGGTCTGCATCCTACGAACTACTAACCCTAAAATAAATGTTGTAGAGCCTCGGCGGAACATGTCACCTCAAACACTATCATCCTGTTCAGGAGCAGGGATGAAGAAATGTTATTTTTGTAAACTAAAATTAAGCAAAAACTATGCAAATTTTGAACATTTGTTGTGGTTTCTCGCCGATTCATAACATTTAAATACATTCTCGGGCATTTTTTTTTCGAAATGCGATTGTTTATCGAACAATTGTGAACAATTAGTTTCTGGGTGAAAGTCCTTTTGTGCCGACAACTTATTCTGGTGTTTCTTATGCCTTTGATTTGGAAACAGTATATCCTAATCTCGCTATACTAAATAGAAACGTAAAAATAGAACGTAAGAAAGATATTGTACTTTCCTTTACTTGCCCTGTAAGTTAATTACCTGTCGACGACCCTTCGGTTTTGTTTCGAAACCGGTGGTCGGTTAATTCAGGTCCTTATAGTACCGGTCGGGTTTATTTTGTGGTCGTTTTAACTGATTCACGACGTTTTGTGTCGCTGAATTTTTGAGCGATCATTTATCATTTCTGGTGCATTTTCATTTATTCGAAACGTTTGAAGTTCTACAGTGTTGTATACGCCCAAACACAACTATCTTGCTTCACAGAAAAATAGTCGAAAACTCACAAATTTTATCAATTCTCGACGTTTCATGACATTTGGGGACTTTTTCGTCAAAATCGATTTTTTCAAATTTTATAAGATTTTAAACCCCATAAAAACTATGAAGAAAACAAATTCAGCTAAAAATTTTATGAGGTTTATTCATCCCTATACTAGTGCTATGAAATTCCAAAGTTTCACCCAAATTGCTAATTTACACTTGGTGGCACTCCCTTGTCAGTTTCAACACGACCCTTGCCACAGGCGGCGCTCAGTTTCACTGGCGCTCAGTTTAAGGAGCAAAATATGTCGAAGACGGCGCTCAGTTTACGTGGCGCTCAGTTTAAGCGCCTGAAAAGAAGATGGGGTGTGGAGAATTTTCGTGGGTGCATATGGAGCTGGACATGGAGGCGTGAGAGGATGTATAGGCGTGGAAGGAATCTTGATGGGAGCAGAAGAGCGAGGAAATGGAGATGAGACTGGACGCATAGGTGTACAAGGAATCTTGGTACAAGGGGTAGAGAGTACTGGACGTACAGGTATACAAGGAATCTTGGTACAAGGGGTAGAGAGTATTGGTTTTGGAATTTTGGTATAAGGGGTACAGAGTGCTGAACGTACAGATGTAGAAGAAATCTTTGGAGAAGGAACTGGTGAGGGTACGGGACTTACAGGTGTACAAGGAATATTGGTAGGAGTTAAGGGTACTGGAAGTACAGGTATAGGAGTGGAAGGAAAAGATAGATAAACTGCTGGAGAGCAAGACACTGCAAACAAATAATCAGAAATAAACATTAGCAGACATCGTCCATCATAGCAAAATAATATTTTGTACTCATGTTTGGGAAGGCATGAAATGATGCTCCTTGTCCAGAGACCACCTATGCAAAACCAATTTCTACACCATGCTTCCCAGCAGCCGGGCATCCACCTAAGGAATATGACAGTTGTGAACGATGAAATGGCTCCTGAAGCTTAAGAAAGTAAAAAAGAGGTATGAACTTCTGAAGGTTATCGTATTGAACAGGGGTTGGTTGAGGACCTCCACAGAGGTATGCTAACCACCAAGGAGAGCATGTCAGCTCGACCAACTCACTGACCCAGCTACTAACCCAGTCCTGTACCAGGTTGCAGTTTTCCAAAATATAGCAAAGTAAGAACAAAAATAAATCACATGCAACACCAGTCTGCAAACCTCCCAACGAATCTGTTGAAAGGCTCCACCAAACTCCAAAGTAACACAATCGTGAGACAGTGAAAGGTACCACAAACTGTATACCATGTCCAAATGTAGGAAGGCAAAATCTGATGAGGGCCCGCTGCAACACACCACAGTACTAACAATCAAACAGGTCAATAATTCCAAATGTAATATTTCTAAGCAGAGATCACCAATGCATCTATGATAATAAAGCGAACAAATGGAAATACCAATACCTGCATTTAAGTGTATGCGATAGCACTCAATAGTTTCTCAATCCTCGTCCTCAGGCTGCTGCTGGTAATGGGTTTCATACAGCCTATGTGTCATCAGCCTTTGCTCCAGTACATGGTATAAGTTGCTGTTCACTTCGGTGCACTTTGGCATGATTTTTCCTCCACTTGCTTGCCAGTAAAAGTGACTGTTTGTCCTTTAGTCTAGCACGGTCTCGCATGAAATAGTTCAGACGTTTACACACAGTCACAATCAAAGTTTCAGAAAACATTTCAACAAGGAGAGGCTTAACAACTTCACCATGATCTGGACACAGCCATGAAAAGGAATCAGAAGCCTCACATAATTCCTTGGTTGTGGCAATTAAATTACTGTGTTGCAGAAAACTTTGAAAACGTGACACAAATCTCCTTTTACATGACAGAAATGAGTTAATAAGCAAGGGAGAGGCATATTCTCCAAACCTCTGGTGCACATTTGGGGTTTTCTCAGAGCTCTTCACTAGATCACAGAAATTATCAATCAGTCTCTCGACCACTTTCTCTCTCAGCACAATGTCTTTCACGAGCTGTAACCATAGTATACTGCTGGAAGAGATGTTCAGCACTAGCTTCATCTTCCGTCACAAGCAAAGCATTGCGGCACAAACAGCACTTATCAAACTGTCGCTCTTTCATTATTTTGGAAACAAAGTTTGAACACATAGCACTTGGTTCCAGCCTACTCAATTGGGACTTGGAACTAAAATTAAAACTTCCAGGCTCACCATCACCACGGGTGATGCAATAAGAGAAATGGGTTGAACAAAGTTGGAAGAATTAGATTTGTAACCAATAATATCACACATATCTGAAAGTGGTATGCTATCATCACTTTTACAATTTCTGTCACGAATGACAGTATAAGATAAATTGTTAACAATGACAGCTTTCAAAGCAGATTTGAACTGGTGAACAGTGGGGTTTTTGTTGGACCCATTAGCAGATCTAATGATAGAAAAGAGATTTTCAAGGGGATCTTGGTTCAAAAATCTTAAATTCAGTTCTTTAAAACCGAGATCCTTCACCAATGACCAAAGACGCTGGGAGCACTTAATATTGTTAATCCAACCTTTCACACACACTGGCACAAACCGTTCTCCTTTCTTTCCCCCACTTTTTCGGATGAACACCCATTTCTTCATTTGATTCACCATCTCCTGCCACATAAAATGGTGAATAGAATTCTCTGACACATTGCACCTTTGAATGTTTTTGTCTTCCCTTGACATGGTGCCTTTTTTTATTCTCTCATCATTTGAACCTTTCAAAATAAAGGTCGACCATGGACAGAAATAGGGCATTTGAGAGAGCATGGGACAGAAGCTTTTTGCCACTCATGAGGTGAATGCGCACCATGTCCACGGATGTAGTGTAACTTAATATTTCAGTGGCCAATATGACCCTCATTTTGTTTCCACCTGCAAGGCTGACAGTGTGTAAAAAGTGGCACAAACACATACATCTGTAACTTCAATCCTTACCCGTGGGGAAAACATGGTCATTTGATGGCGGATATGCTAACTTGTACAAATGTTCATCACAATTTTTTTTGAAATCAACGATGTGGTCCCAAGATGCCACACGGTTACCAAACTTTATGTCGCTTGTCAACATGTTTCGTATGTTCTTGAAAATATGTGGCGTATCATAAACGTGACACACTACGGCACCATCAACCTTATGACATGACTCGTACAGCCCTTCATCACATGTCTCCCGCAGCAAGTTTATGGCGCCTCTGTTGGACCTAGGTCTGAAATTATTGAGGGACATGTTTCTTTGCAAATGTAATATGAAATGGGCTGAGTCCATTTTTTGTTCACCTCTCACCATGAAAACCATACACTTATCAGCCACAGCACAAGCCCTTCCACACTCTCCATAATCTTCCAGACCCTCTACCCTACCCAAAGTCTTGCTAAAACAAAGTCCCCGCTTCACTGCTATTTCATCGAATAAAACAGCACAAACACGATCTTTCTCCTTGAAGTTATGAATTTTTTTGGCCAAATGGTCCATTAGTACAGGATTGACGCCAGGTTCTAGGGGAATGTCCACTAGTAGTGCCCGGAGTGTGGACTCACATGACAGGGCACACCTCGAAGCGAGCCACCTGTACACTCTCCTACTCTGTTTCCAAATTGAAAGAAACCAACATTTCTCATGTAAAGTCCGTCTGCGGATCTGTGGTTTTTTGGGCCAATTCCTGATCTAGGATTCTAGAAACAGCCTGGTATCTCTAGAGATCAGCAACTCATGAAGTTGCTGAACTATTGGGCGCTTTGACAGTGCTTTAAAGGTTCCTTCTCTCCTCTGACTAATTTTTGGCCTGTAAAGGACCTGTCTCACTTTGGCCCTTTGCTCCAGGGAATCCTCGATGATTCTCCTCTAAATGCGGCCGAAGCTGGATGGATTTCACATTTTTCAGCAATCTTGTTTTTTGTCACTTTTTGCTTTGAGAGAACAGGAGGATCCCTTTTCCTTAACCCATCTCTCCTGGTACTCCTTTCTCGTGCCCCTGCGCAGCATACTTCTACATGGGAACTTAGTATAAACAAAACTATGATAAACAGGGATCACAAAAACAAACTACCAACCACAAAGACATTTGTCTCTATAACAACCTACATCTACATCATGTACCACACTCACTTCCAATGTGTTGCACTGGTCCCTCAGGATCCAAAAAATATCCTGTTTACCTGGAAAAATAAAATCACCATAGTCGCAACAAAATAACAAAGACATCCTACAAATTCGACAGGAAATAATACATGTATATGCTAGTGCAATAATAAATAAAAATAAAGTTCGGTGATTACAGATTGAGAAATAAGTGATGATTAGTCTTATTGGTTCACCTTTCCTATATTGGGAAGCGAGACACTCGTCATATTCTTCCTCTCTCTGTCTCTTGGCTGGATATGAACACAAATAAAATTTAAGCCCAGAAAAAAATGTCACAAATCCTAAACATTGGTTTAAAAGAATTAGTATTCATTAAACAACCTCATGGAGACCAGAGTACCGTGGGTTGAGGAGGTACAGGGAGAACCGGGTCAGCCTCATCCACATTTTCTGCATGCACATCCGTTTCTATAAACAAGAAAATACAGAGCTCAACCATGAAGAAAAGAATACGCATTGTCTTCAGTTCTAGACTTGCCTCTGTTATTCGGAGCTCTGCGAGTAGTATGGCGCTTATTCGCGGCATTGGTGATGGGCCAGTTTGTTAAAAGATTACTGGGCTGAGAATCAAAAATTGATGGAACAGAATTCGCAAAAAGGCCTCGAGCACTAAAGGCTGCTGCAGAGAAGTGTTTTTCGCACAGGTTTTCACGCTTGTGCAGCTTTTCTGAGTCGATTGACAACAGATCTGGATTGCCAGCAGCTTGGACCCACAACCTGCACCCAAAACCGAATGGGACAGAACATGATCTCAAACATGTATAGTGGCACTGAACCCTCATTTCATACTGACCGTTCCAAGTCTTTAGGGAATGTGGACATTCTTTTCTCCGCATCATTTAAAATGTCCCGAGGGATTGAGGAGAATGACAAGCAATTGCTTGCCCGACACCGTCTTCTTATTTTGGCCACCATGTCTCCGTTATGTTTCAATCAAAATCATGGAACATTAAATACCATTTTGACAGAAAGTATTACAACCGTGATACTTGTGACCACATTTCTATAACAAAGAATAATTATCAAAGCAAAGTTGTCATTTGAATATTTAAATTTTTCAGTAGCAATTATTATATCAGCACTAGTAATAATGATAGTAATGAAGTATTCAATAGCAGAAACAATAGCAAAATCCCGAAATAGGAAGACTTCTTGTAGCTTCGGTGCGTGCTTGCCGTTCTCTGCCAAATGTAAACAAAGCAGAGAGGAGCGGAGCAGAACGTTTTAAGAGGGGGTATACAAGGCGCTGCCTCAGGCGAGAATTTTCGAACAAATGAAAGTTAACGTCGCTTCGTCCCCAATCCCAGTTGGTGGGGGTTGGCTGCAGCAACAGGGAAACTTGCATTGAATATCCAAATAACAACTGGCAACAGACGGAAAAATATATCGCAGCAATGCTAAACCGTCAGCCTGCCAAACAGTGCCAGACGTGCTGGACGGCTGCCGTGACGTCACCGAGCTCCGGCCGGCAGTGCCAACCGCACGCATTGAAATGTCCTGCCTCTGCTAGTACAGGGAAATATTTCAAACGCAATTAATCGAAAAATGGCTTGTTATTTTGTGCCTCGATTATTATAGAACCAAAATCTAAAAGCTGAGCAAAATCTGTTGCGTGATGTCTCTGAAAAGTCCGTGAGAGACAGAGTCACGACTAAAGCTGTCGCGGGGCTCGTTTTGGAAACGTGAGCTCGCTTCGAAAACGTGAGCTCGCTTCGCTCGCTAAAGAATGGGATTTAACAGTTAATGCTGTGTATTCCTATGTGACATTGGCTTATGTTGTCATATTTGAATGCTTTTTCTTTCTTTTTGTTGTGTGTGTGGTTTCTTTAACATGCATTGTGTAGCATAAGTGATGTAAGTATATGCCATGCATTCATTTAATTCACGTTTCGTTTTTGTGTGCATATGTGTGTTATATAATTCAAGTGTTTCTATTGAAGTTCATGTCATCGGGCGTGATTGTAATGTGAAGAGCGTCTGAAAAATCAGAAAAATGTTTTTGTTCTGATTTATTTTGTTTTTTGGGTCCGAGCGGAGCGAGGAGCCCTTTGCAGCGACTTTCACGCTTCTTCTCTCCTCCTCGCAACCATTGCTGCCGTTCAAAGCCTATGAGTTCTCTCACCAGGCTTACTATTCCTAGGTTTTTACTTTCTTTCAATTTCACAATTCATATCTGTCCCACAATTTAGGAAAAAAAATTTCATCAGATAAATTTTAAAACGACATTTATAAAATCTAATATACTTATATTAAAAAATTTAAAATTTAGGTTCAAAACGGGTTGCCACTCTTAAACTTTCCTATCCTATTCCCAACATAACATGTTCAAGTACATTGAAAACACATTTCAAATTTATAGTACTACACAAAATAAATCAATATTATGTTCATACCATTTTATTAATTTACTTTTACATTTATAATACAACATACAAATACATATTATAGTTTTTCATACTATTACTGAAAACAACTTGCTGTTCACATGTTGGCACCCCTTGACATTCCATTCTCGTTCGTTGACCCAAAAGGAAAAAAATACATCATATTTAAAATGATTAATATTTTGCATGGTGATTTCGACCAGAGTAATAATATACTTTTTCCAAAATACTACGGCAGCAATGCAGTGAAAATGCTGTATCTGCAGCATGTATAACAAGTATCGTGCCTCCCCACTAATGGAACAGAACAACCATTAACCAATGCCTCATAACAGGAGACAAACTGTTCACTGATTCCTATGACAAAATCCCTCTGCAAGAACGTAATGGACTCTACCTAAGAGTTGAGGAATTAATACCCTCTGTTTCCTTTTCAGGAAACACCATTTCATATGCCACACTCCCTGATAATAATTTTTATGGAGCAATACTGAATCAGTTTGATTCCGATTTTGGAGGAATCATATCATACAGTCTTGAAAGTGCGATAACAAATTTGTTTCTCCAGTACAATTACGGTATCCTCACGTTCAATGTAGAATCAATATCTCTCATTCATGTTAATAATCTTTATTACATCTTAAACTCCCATAAATTAGGAACAAATGGATTTAGTCACGCAGGTGGTAAAGCTGCACTCTTAACATTCAATTCAATCACATCGATGTCAAACTATTTGAAATTAACAGCAAAGAATACTAATGTTAACTATACATTAACAGCAATGACCATTTTGGAATAACAACCCTTTCATATTCCAGAATCAAACATGGCAACGTCATCAAAGCCCATTATTATTAATACTGAAGATGCAAATCTACAAGAAACAAATATAATTTATCCATTGACCAACATTCCAACAGACAGTAATGTCACAGAACAACAACCTTCATCTAAAATATCAAAACTAAAAAATCAACGCCAAAAATACCGAAATGATCATGACTTCAGAAACAACAAATTGTAGCAACAACGTGATCAGAAAAGAGAAAGATACAGAACTGATAAAATATACAGAGATATGAAAAAGAAGACGTCAAAAAATTTGTACCACGAAGATAAAGAGCACCAAAAACATTCAATCATAAAATCAATGTCACAAATAAGTGACAATCAAGGACAAACAAATAAAACCAACCGAGATATAAAATCAAATCCAATTAAAAAACAGAAAAAAACAACTCAACAATTCATAGAAGCTAAGTATTGGGAAAATGTAAACGATTCTCCATCATACGTGTGTTGCTCTTGTGCTCAGTTATTTTTCAAATAATCTGTAGTCACCGAAGATGCATTACCATTTAAGACTACAATTTCACGATTATCTTTCTTACAAAGAAAATTTATCCAAAAATGAATTAGTACATGTATGCAAAACATGTCTTTCCTATTTAAAAAAAAATAAAGTCCCAAGATTTTCATTTACAAACGGGCTATTGTTCAAACCTATTCCCTCAGAGTTAACAGGTTTAAATTCTGTCGAAGAAAGAATGATCTCAGCAAGATTACTATTTATGAACATAAGACAAATTGGTTATCAAAAACAACATGGATTGAAAGGTAGTTGCATAAATGTGCCTGTAAGTGTCAATAAAGTGGTAACTTCCCTCCCTAGAATGGACTCTGAAGATGACACGGTTCACATTCAACTGAAACGTAGATTAACAGATTCTAAAGCACATGCCTTTGAAAATGTCCGCCCTGAAGTTGTATTTAAAGCAGCCATATACTTAATTTAACAAGATCTTTATGAAGAACACAATATATCACTAAATGAAAAATTTCTACATCAATTCAATGATCTAATGAATCTTCATAAAAAGGAAATTGAAAATAATAATTCAAATGACCCATCAGAAGAATTAAACGAACTGTTATATCGAGCAAATTAAAAGTATTAAAAGTAAACAAACAGTTAACCTGATCTTAGAGCTCTCATGCAAGTCGCCATCTTGTATCCATTCTCTACCTAACAACCGACCAGGCCTGACCGGACTGTTCTCTGCTCGAACACACTAAGACTACCCCACCCCTTCCACTATTCTTTGTTCTTCTTACTATTCCTCTGCATTCCTGTTATAAGCTCTGGGCTTCCCTCGAGGAGGCGCACTCTGTTCCGATACCAACTGGAATAAAGCCACACTGACTGACCCAAACCTCTTGTCATTCCCCGTGCTCTTGCTCAACACAACAGTGGTGACAGCGGTATACGGAGTTTTTCGAGGGGGAAGGAAGGCAGAGAGGATTTGGCCAGACGTACGGACTAGAGACAAAGCCAGCGAGACGGGTTAGCCTGTGGTCAAGCGACCGCTGCGCTCCGCCAAGCAAGCATTGTAGCCGCGTGGTTGGGATAGCCTGTGGTCAGAGACCGCTGCGCTCCGCCAAGCGAGGTTAGACGCTGCGTTGAAGGATTAACCTGCGAAAAAGGAACTGAGTCCCGCTAGTCGGATTTGACCTGTTTCTTGGACGTTGCGTTCCGACAACAAGTAGTATAAGTAGTAAAATTACAGTCGAGTCCGTCAAGTACAGTGACCTGTTGAAAAACTGAGTCGTATTGGCAGGCCGGCAGTAATTACGTAACCGCTTTCGTAGACGTTTTAGCATTGACCTGTGGGTTGCGCTGTCTATCAGACATAAGCCTATCCATTGAGTCGCGAACAACGTTTTGGCGTCAAAACTACATAAAACCTGTTGTTACTGCGTCGCCTGAAAAGGCAGTGACCTGTAATAGCTGAGTTGTGAAGTGGAGACAAGTAGAGTAATTAGAAAAGCGATCATACATTGACCTGTTGGTGCTGAGTCGTCACGAGACATTGACCTGCTCTAGCTGAGTCGTACGACTCGTGAAAGTAATTAGACGGGAACGAGTAAAAAGGATTTTATTCAGTGGTCATTCCCTACACTCCATGTCGAAATACGACACCAACAGTGAGGCCAGCACGTCGTCAACTGGCAGCTCCGTGACCACTGACTACCGGACAACGATCACGTTTGGTGCGGACGGGTCGACAACCCACACACGTACGCCAGTGCGGTCGTACCCGTCATACACGCAATCGTCCTCGTCATACGGCAGCTCCAGCTCCCTTGATTCAGCGGGGCAACTGAACCACTCGACATCCAGCAACAGCCCGACATACTTCGTGCCGTACCTAGAGGCGCCACCGTCCACGTGGAAGACGCTGCAACAAAAGAGAGACGAGGCCCACAGTCAGGGGAAAAAGTTCTTGACAATCAAATTTAAGAACAAAACACTTAACCCCAACCCCAATCACCGTTGGTGGTAAAGTAAGGAAGTGACACCATGGCTGAACGTGGAATCCAGCAAGTCGACGTGGGGGTCGGAGAGGACGAAGTGAGAGGCAGAGGCCGGGGCCGCGGACGAGCCCGAGGCCGCGGCGCCAGAGGAGCAAGAGGACGAGCAGCAGCAGCAGCAGCGAGAGCACGACGCCGAGAAGTACGGCCGGTGCGAAGATACGGCTTCGACGAGGAGCCAGAGGAAGAGCAGCACGACGAGATGGAAGACGAGCCTAATTTCCAAGGCTTCGACGAACAGCAGCAACCGGATCCGGCAGATCATCCGCTGAGGGTCCAAGTCATTGAGGGGCCACCACAGCGGGACCACTGGAACCAGATGGCCGCACTCGCAGTAGCAGCTGCAAACCAAGCAGCACAACAAGCAGTACAGCAAGTACGACAACAACCAGCGGGCGTACAGCACAGACATGAGAAACTAGACGCTCCAGAGTTCGACGGCAAAACGTGCTATGGCGTGTGCCGGGCGCAGTTCCTAGCAGCCGCGGAAGGAAACGCCTGGACGGAGGAAGCAAAAGGACGACAACTACTAAGTCTCCGGGGGAATGCAACGCATGTGATTGCACTCCTCAACGACCAAGGGCAGCAGCACTCGTATCACAACTTGGATACGGTCCTAGCGCGCACCTACACAATCAGTCCTATGAAGTCAGCCTAGCCCATGACGCAAACCCAAAATCGCCCACCGCCATCCGATTGTTCTCCATTTGTTCTCTATTGTTCCATAATTGTTCCATCGCGTTCCACAACGTAGTTCGGACTATCCCGTTATCGGAAATCCGATAATGGGCTGGCCAACTTCACCCGGCGAAAAACCGTGTTTTGTTAAAATAACCGAGAATAACCACTGACCCCATCCCTTTTCGTACTGTTCTACACATTTAAACACGAATTCATCCGAAATCCTAGCGTTCTACAACTCAAACAAAATTCAGTCAAGAACCCCAGCTCGCAAACACCAAAATGAACACCACCATCAACTTATTCTTTCAATAGCTCTCCCGTGTTACGCGTTCCGCCTCTGTTCGGGTGGAAACAGCGTTGGTTTCACAAGAACAGTGATTTTTAAAAAGTAGGGTGGGTACGGCCAACATCACGTACAGCGCTAACTTGTTTAAAAAGCACGAGGACGCCACCAATTTTTGTTCCGTGCCATCCAGGATCTGCCCAGCATTGTTCAGTACGGTACACTCTTAATAAGACAATACAATACCCTGACGAAAAAAATAGTACCACAACAATGACATAATTCCCCACAATTTTTCACATCCGATTGTTCTCCATTTGTTCTGCATTGTTCCATAATTGTTCCATCGCGTTCCACAACGTAGTTCGGATTATCCCGTTATCGGAAATCCGATAATGGGCTGGCCAACTTCACCCGGCGAAAAACCGTGTTTTGTTAAAATAACCGAGAATAACCACTGACCCCATCCCTTTTCGTACTGTTCTACACATTTAAACACGAATTCATCCGAAATCCTAGCGTTCTACAACTCAAACAAAATTCAGTCAAGAACCCCAGGTCGCAAACACCAAAATGAGCACCACCATCAACTTATTCTTTCAATAGCTCTCCCGTGTTACGCGTTCCGCCTCTGTTCGGGTGGAAACAGCGTTGGTTTCACAAGAACAGTGATTTTTAAAAAGTGCGGTGGGATTCAGCGAAAAAGTTTACGCTTTCTCGTATAAAATTCTCCCCAATAATGCGTTTTTGAGTTCCAGCGGTGACACATTTTTGGCTCTGTAGACCGCAATTCTTGTTAAATTTGCTTAAAATTTGGATGGGTTACTACATTTGTGTTCCCGAACACAATGCTGTTTCAACCGCGGCAATATTCCAACGGATTCGGTCTGGGGTGCGGAGGAGAGCGGACGTGTTAAGTTGCTTCAGGGCACGGCCTGCCGAATAATGCCTGACGAGGGACGAACACGCCGTTATAGCCGCGCCCCGTGCGAGTAAATTGGATGCCATGCTGCTATTTTTGGTGAGTGCACTCAAACTAAGTTTCAGCTGGGCCCAGTAGTACAGTAGTCATGGTGTCGGTTTTGTTTTTGCACTGTATGTTATTGTGTTTGGCAGTGTACCTTTTGTTTGATTTATTGTAACACGGCTTTAATTAATGAAGCTCCTTCCTGATTTTGAATCGTTTATGAGTTCTTTATATTTTGTTTCCTTCCCTAGTGGATTTTAGGGCTTATGTTTTCCCACGGGGGTCCCCCGACGGTGCCGGACGACCACGGCCTACCATGGCGGGTCCGCAGTCATCGCGACGGTGCCGGGGACCGGGAACAGCTTGGTGGAAGTCCTGGCCCACCAGCTGACCGCGCACCCCGTGCGCCCCAGCCTCAAGCACGCCAGGAGTCGCCTGGCTGTCGCCTCCGCCCTCAACATCGCTGCCGCCCAGCTCCGCTGCGACCTGGCCCGCCACCTGCGAGTCAACCGGGATAACCATGCGGGCCAGCTCGCCACCGCTACCCAGCGGATGGATGGAGACGACGAGGCGCCACACACGTCGACGTGTTCCTGGCGGCCCTGGAGGGCGGCGAGAGGGACCTTCAGCTACGTGAGGAGACCCTACAGGCTTGCGCTGACGCCGGCGGCGTCGGGAGAACGGCGTCGGTCCTGATGTCCACCGCCGACCCCTCGGACAGCGGGGGTTCACCAGCCACCGGAGGTAGGGAGACGGGGCGGGGGGCCTTCGCCGTAGGTCAAGTGTCACCGACGGCCGCTAGCCCGACTCCGCTTCCCCCCCCCCCCCCCCTCCGCCTCCGCCGCCGCAGCCTCCGCTGCCGCTGCCGTCGCCACCGCTGTCGCCGTCCCGCCGCATTTGAGTCGGAGCAAAATCGTGCCTTTACAACGGCATCTTTCAGGCTATTTTCGACGATCGACGGATTCTGAAATGTTCACCGAATCTTTAGGTAACCCGCTCGACCCGGTCCCACATATTGGGGCCGAGCGCCAGGCCCGAACGCCCTTCTGCTCCCGCAAGGGGTAGCGGGTGGCGGCCCCCGAGTGGACTGGCAGCTCGGGCCGGGCGGCGCGCGAGAGCTGCGGCGGCGGGCGCGCGGCTCGGCTGCCGGCGGTGGCGAACAGACGCTGATTCTTGGAACTCCTCGGCGGCGGCGGCGGCGGAAGGCGAGACGAGCGGAGGGGAGAGGGGCGGGTGGTCGTTGTGCCGGCGAGCGAAGCAAGGCGAGACGGGGTGGGGGTGGGAAGGGTGGGGGGGAGTCGCGCGTCGCCAAGCAGGCAGCCGGCTCGTCTCCAGTGTCGTGCAGTCAGTTGCTGTCCAACCATCGTCGCAGACGCTGGTGCGAAGCCTGTCGTATGACGTTCTGCTGCGGCGCATTGCTGAGGTGTAAGAAGGGTAACGGACACATTTAAAATGCGAGACACGGGTGGTAATGCGAGACGGTCGTAGGCTGAATACTGAACTGAAAATTTGTAGAAGTACCTAATCTCGTCATTACCACCCTCCTGTCTTCCTCTAACCTAGACATCGTTGCTGTACCCTTGCGCATTTTGTCTCGCTCAAGAGTTGTGTAATGAACAACTTGCGTGTGAAGGCTTACAAAAGTAGTGCCGTGTTGGAGCGTACGTTTGAATCGTCCGTGCGTCTAATAGACCTTTCAGGTGTATCAGAACCATGGCACTGGTGGCGCAGCTCTGATGAGGACCTAGCCTAGTAAAAAGGACGAGCGGCCCCTGACCCCGCTCCCTGCTCCCGTCCTCATGGCCCCGCCCGCCGAGCGCGCATCACGGCGTAGTCACTCTCCGGTACATTTCCCACCCCCTGCCTGTGACCAACGGCACCGTGTCCGTGACCGTACCGTAGCCCTTGCTCGTGTCCGCCGACCAGCCCCGGCCTTCGACTGCGTCTCGCTGCCCGGCCTGTCGCCAGCGCGTCCCCTGGCCTCCGTCCCGGCCCAGGGCGCCGAGACCGTGCCCGTTGGCCCTCTCCGGCCGACAGACTCTGCTCCTCGCCGCTCGGCTTGTCGTCAGTGCGTCCCCCGGCCCCCGCCCAGGACCGGCATCATGACCGTGGCCGCCGGCCCTCCCCGGCCTCCTGTGCCCCTCGCGTCCCGACCTGTCCTCTGCCTCGGCATCCTTACTAGGCATGTCCCTCGTCAGTTTTCTGTGCAGTGGCGGTAATAAGGAGCTAGCCAATTAGAGTAGCATCGCCGTTTGACTGCGAAGTCGTCTGCTTTGGTTTCGGTTCGGGATACATTGGAGCGTTCTATTCCTTCCAGATCGCACCAAGCTCTACCGCGTCACTTCTAATGTAGCCTGTGGGTACCACGCAATTTGTTCGTTCTTGTTGACAGGGAGTCGCTCAAAAGTTGTCGGTTCACCACCGTAGTCGCGGACTGAAATTGAAGTCAAATCTGACGGGGCCGTTCCACGCCACGCCACCTCAAAGGTCGAAATCGCATGTCTCAGATTTTGACGGGGATGGGTTTAATCGACTCGGTGGTTTGGCGTCGAACGGCCCGACGAGTGTTGAACCGACAACTTGTTTGCGGATTCTGTGATATACCGGCCAACGACCCGTATCGCGGAACGTTTGACGCAATCGAGGAAAGAAATCAACCGACAATGAGGAAGATGTTACCGCCGGTAAGTCGTTCCCCAATGGAAATCGGGTAGGAAATGTGGTTGCTCGTTTTGCTCAGCAGCCTATAGGGTATTCCAAAGATGGACCGAAACGGAAGTCGATGAAATATCCTAGAGCCTTCTGGGAAAAACGAGCAACTACGTTGCCTATCCGAGAAGCGCAAACCGGAAGTCCTTAACAAGACTAACAAGAAGTAGCCGGAGACAGAGGCACCGGTGGTCCGGTGGGAGGTTACGCGCGGAGAAGCGTACTTGTACCGTATGTGCGGGTCGGCCCCGAGCTCACCTCAGAAATGTATAGGCTTAGCTCTCGTTGCTGATATCATCCGACAGTTTCCTAGGGTCACCATGCGCCGCGCGTCCCAAAGGGCCACTCCTGAAGGCGTGCGCGCGCGATCTGCGCCCGGTGAGCCTATGAAGTGGTCACATGATATCAGGGAGAGCTAAGTCCTTCAGACTAAGTTTGTAATACGCTGCGGGCTGTGGCAGGTCATCTGGCTACTGCTGCTGCAGCCGTTCATCGGAGACCAGCTGGCGCCATCGGATCCTGGCATCAATTGTGAGGTAAGGACCAAGTCACCGATGGCCAGAATGGTAGGGTAGTAGGGTATTCCACTAAACAGAAGCAGGCACGGTGCCACTGCGTTTCGCGGTCTGTCTATGGTTGTATGCGCTCAGCTGGCGGAACGTGAGACAGGCAGACGCTAATCACGGCCAACTCACAGCAGAGAAAGAAAGTAGGGGGGGGGGGGGGGGGGAGTCCATTAGGGTGGTTCAAAAAAATTAAAGTTTTGAGAGTACAAGATATTTAGGTGCGCCTAGGTCCCAAACGGTCCCATACCAAATCTGAGTGCATTTGGACTGCGTTTACCCACTGCGCAGGGGCAAAAACGATTACGGCGCTGGGCGGGCTGCCTACCCCCGCCCGGCACGTTTGCCGCCCCTGTGCCCTCGGCAGTGGTCGCAGCGCGTCGCCAGTTGGTGGGTGTGTTCTCGGGGTCCAGACCACCGCCCTTGGGTACCCTGACGGCCGCCGGTACCAGGTAGGATACCGAAAATGTGAAAAATCTGATTTTGAAGGGGGTGGAGGAATGCGGGGGGAGGGGGCTGCAGCCGGAGAAATTCTTGGGCCCGAGCGGAGCGAGGACCCCTTTGCATCGACTATTCTACTTTTTTGGGCCCGAGCGGAGCGAGGACCCCTTTGCATCGACTATTCCACTTTTTTTTTCTCCCACTGGGGGTGTCATTGTAGCCGCATTCGCGCGGCCGCATTTCAGTTCCGCGCCGAGAGATGGCGCCACAGAACTGGGGTAGGGAGAGAGAAGGCGCCACAAAAGTGAGGCAGAGAAGGGAAGACCGGGGCTCCAATACTGCCAACTTCATAATTAAATATTATTTACCGCCATAACTAATTTCAAACTACAAAATTTCACATGACGTTTTACTGCATATCCTGCATACAATAGGCCAGATTTTACGGTACTAATTAAACTAAATCTAAATATTTTTCAAATGGCTGTTTTACCCTTTATTGCCAAGACGTATTGTTGTCAACTTGGCCAGCCGCGCTGTGCGCTCTGGCCGGCTCCCCGCGGCCGCGATCTGCCAGGGCTTGTGATAGTTGTTCGCGCGAGGCCCACCAACAATGTTGTGGCCGCGCGGTCTGAGAGGCCGAGTCGGCATACAGCGGGTCGCAGGTTCTAATACCAAACCATTTTATATTTTTATTTTTATAGAGTACATATGAAATACTCGATTTTCTGTTAGCGAGGGCCACTCAGTGCTGTAGGCGCTGGAATTTTTTTTTTCTCCCACTGGAGGTGTCAGTGTTACCGCTCTGGGACATTTGCACTCCGCCCCGCGCCCAGTGTTGGGCCCGCCTCATGACCCAGCTTTTGATAGCCGTCCACACAGGCGCTCACAACAATGTCGGCGTGGCCGCGCGGTCTGAGGGGCCGCCCCATCGTGCAGCTAGTCGGAGGATCGAAAACCACAAATTTTTATATTTTTACTTGCATTTAACGTTACTATTATTGCAAACGCTCGCTGTTCGCGCCACAGAACTGGGGTTGAAAGAGAGAAGGCGCCACAAAAGTGAGGCAAGAAGGGAAAGACCGGTACTCCAATACTGCCAACTTCAACGCCAACGCGCTTTAATAAAAAAAAAAACTCGGAAAAAATGGCAAAACCTTACCACCCCTGGTTTTACCCAGGGGGCCTGCCGCTTAACTTCGGTGTACGTGGGAACCGGTGTTTCGAGCGATGATCGCCCCGGAACAAGGGCGGCGGCGGCGGGGCTCGACTCGTGCGCCGCTTTGAAAGGCGCGCGCTTGGCGCGACTCGCTGCGGACCGGCTCCCTAACCCTGCGGTCCGGGAATCACCGTATTTCCGCCGCGGGTCGGCCACGAGCGCACCCAGAAAGTTTGGAATCTTAACTCTCGCTGGCGGGCGGTCGTCGATCACCGAATCTGGAAATTATAACTTTGCGTTCCCTTTCTCCCGGCCAATTTTGAAGTAGATTCGGATAATATTTTTTTCCAGAATTTTCCTTGGTCGTTTAGGGGTTCCGCCACATGTCCTGTACTTATTAGGAGCGCTCTTAACAAACCTCAGAAACCATAATGGCAGTGGGTCGAAAATTATTTTTTTCCTAGTACTTAATGTGACAGGGTAGACCTCAAGGGTGGAAATTTCAAGGAAAACGGCGTATCTCGCACGGTTTCCGAGATATGGGGTTTTTGAGTGAAAAAATGAAGCCAAAACGCCCTTTAGGTGATATTTTTACTCAAAACCCCCATATCTTGGAAACCGTACGAGATACGCCGTTTTCCTTGAAATTTTCGCCCACTCGGGCAGGGGTGGCTGATGACCTGCAGGCCCCGTAGACGTCGATGTGGGTGTCCCCTGGTGTTCTCCAATACGCCGACAAGGGAGCGAGTGGCAGCGGTGGTGGGCGGGGCTGTGAGCGATGATCGCTGTGTCGCGTATCGCGCTGCGTTGACACTTTACACTTTCTTGGATGCTTTATCGGTTTTCAGGTGTCAAAAATGGACTTTCTTCCTGAAGAGCAGGTTATGGAAATCATGGATTATCTTGAGGTGCAGGATCTTTTGGCACTAAGTGCCACGTCAAAACGCTTTCGAAGACTTGCTCTGGACCAAGCTCTCTGGTGCCGGCTCCTTATTCTGGAAATGTTTTTGGCCGACGCTGAAGATATTCAGCAAAAGATTTTTGCGGTGACTGGCGTGAGCCCATTAATAATAAGGTGGAACAATACGGACACTGTTAAAGAATGTGTTGCCAACGTTAGGATGAGATTCCCAGGGTGGAAAACGTACCCTGTCCTCAGTTCCGTGCAAGAATAGTTCACAATGCACACTTTTTTTTCTTATATTGCTGTGTGTGCTTTTATTGTAAGCAAACGCGTTGATGGAACTTTGACTCAACGAGAATTTGTAGAGACGTAACGTAATTTTTTTTAAAAAACAAAGTGGGGCCGGCTAGGTTCACAAACCGTTTGCATACATACGTACTCTGTTCTCAGCTCCCTGTAAAAACCAGTTCATAAAGCACACGTTGTTCTTGTTGTGGTCCTGTTTTAAAGTGTGCTTTTATTGTACACTAATGTGAAGCGTGTATGCAGGATTTTCGGAGAACGGGGGGGGGGGGGGGGGGGGGGCGTTCAGCTTCTTCGAGAGAGAGCATTGTAATGAATTAAGGACGGTCGTGCTTTGTCTGTTCATGATCTGTGGGTTGTGGCAGGTCTTCGCCGGATGTGCTGAATCGATCGAGATTTTGGATGCAGGAAGGCGTCTCATTCCATCACATAAGCCATGGAGGAAGCTCACCAGGTAAAGTAGCTCCATGTTATCCCCATTTGCCGTATTCCTATATTATGCAAAAACCCCAACCCGTTTGAACGTTATTATTCCACTGTTGTTCGAACCCCTGGGCACATTTTTATTGACTATGAGAGATAGAAGTTTATTCCAATTTACCAAGTTTGAAGCTAGTACACCCTATGTTAACGTAAGGAAATCTTATAGATCGCTATATGTTTAAGAACAAGTTGGAAAACATAGTGCTTCATGGGACCAATTATGGCAGAACAAATTGGAACAAATATGGAACAGGGTGGAACGTGAAAAGATGCATTTTAAGTTGGCTGCCGGCATTTTTGTAGGTTTGGGCTGGCCACCTCACGGGTGTTTTAGACCACTGTACGGAACACGATTGTGTCGTCCGGTCGGCTGTTACTTTTCAAACATCTTTCTAATCCTTTGTGTTTTACAGGGGAGAGTCCAGAAAGCGCCGACACCTGCAAAGCTTCTGGAGATGCTGCAGTCTGCACCGATTTTCCGTGCAGATGGTAAACTAATCACAAAAAGCGATCCTGTGTGGAATGACATAAGCAGGACCGTTTTGAAGGGTG
>CM049593.1:97615-125115 GCA_026979955.1 Megalurothrips usitatus
CTCAGTGTCACCGGATACCGGTTTTAAATATTTGTCACCGAACAACCCTACGCGGAGGGACTCGAAAAACACACACTGCCCGTGGCACCGCCACCGCGACATCCGTCACCCCCCCCCCCCCCCCCCCCCCCCCCTTCTTTGGTCCCCGAAGGACACCAAAATTTTGTTTTTTTTCGAGCCGCCGGGGGCTGCGCCCCCGCGCCGACGCCCCGCTGACACATGCTAGTGTTACTCGCTAGTGTTACTCTTTCCGCGGCTGCCCACTAGCCCCGCCCCCGCACTCCCAGCCGTGCGTCGTCGTGCGCTCCGCAGCGCTCCCGGCCGGCCGTGTTTGTGCTAACCACGACAGCGCACCGTCCCGTTGGGGCACAATTGTAACAGTGTAGTATTTTTCCCTTCGTCTCTGGAAGGGAGGAGCATGCACCCGACGGTAGCCCTCTGTTCGTGCCTCATCCTTTGTCGGCCATGCGACAGCTGGCACAGCATGGTTTACGAGCGTTGACCGCCATCACAGATCAGGCGGTGCAGCCAGTGCAGTCTGGCCTGCACGCGCCGTCCCTCCCCTCCACGCACGCGCACCCTTGGAGGAGGGGTCGCACCCCTCGCACCCCTCGCACCCTCCCCTCACACGTGTGCGAGTAATCAGCGGCCGAGCCGCGGCCGGGGTAGCGAGGGGACGCGTGCAGCCCTCGAAGAACCGCGAGCTGGACCAGAGTATAAATATGGGGACCAGTGTCGTGTCCCGGCAGTTCTCCCTTGGCTCCTGACCCGGACGGACGTCTCCCGTGACCCTCCGGCGCCCGAGAGAGAGAAAGAGAGAACGGAACTTCGCCCGCTTGCTGAACCTCCCCAACTTTGTATTCTCCTCCGGACCAACAAAGGTATAATGAACATCATGTCGCTACTGAGCAACCAAAACCAACACTAGTCATTTCCTAACATTCACTCCTGAACACTGATTGAGAGCCCGGGTACGAAAGGCCCAGCTAAGCCTGGCCTACCCAACGGTCCTCCCCCCGTCCTAGCCCCCGCGCGGCGCACTCCCGGTTTAGGACACCAGAATCACCGAGATTCGAAGCGAATTGGAAGTTTGCCCCTAAAGATAGGCAACCCGCGAAGCTCCCCCCCCCCCCCCCCCCCCCCGTTTCATCAGCCCTAATTACGCCACTCGGACGTAGGCGTCCGCAAGGGGCGATTCACCCCGAGAATCTCTGTACAGCGTACTGGAGTTGTAGTAGTTTGTAGTAGGTACTACGGGGTCGATGGACTTAATATTTTCGAATATTTATACATTTTTGGATGTCTAAGGTCGTCTTAAGGCCAAAAATTTTGGATCTGCGGTATTACACAGAGGTATTACAAGAGTATTACAAAGTACTACAGGACGCCCCTCGGGCGTTCGACTCGCGGACCACCACGTTGCGCCGCTACTGTACCGTCGTCGCCCAGCACCGGGACCACAGAGGCGCGGATCCAAGGGGGGGGGGGGGCATGGGGTGCCCCCCCATGCCCCCATTACCGTTTTAGCCCCGCTTTTAAGTATCGGTTCTATAATAATCGGTCCACAAAATGACGAGCCATTTTTTCGATTAATTGCGTTTGAAATATTTCGTAGTACTAGCAGATGTGGGACATTTCAATCCGTGCGGTTGGCACACTGACGGAACTCAGTGACGTCACGGCAGCCGTCCGGCGCCGTTTGGCAGGCTGGTGGTTTGGCTTTGCTGCGATATATTATGTCGCCGGTTGCTTGTTCGACATGATTTTTGGACATTCAATTCGAGATTTCCTGTTGCTGTGGTGTGGTGTGATGACAGGTATGTGACAAGTAGTACGTCGGCTGCAAAGCAGTTTGCGTTCACGTACGTTTCCCCGCTACATGACGTAATTTTTTACTACACGGAATAAAATTTATCATGAAGTGGGGGTCGATTGACTGTCTTCATTCGTTTACGCGTTTCGTTATTAAAGCAATTTCGCATCCGCGGACACTTACTAGACCGCTGTGTTATGGTTACATAAGTAAAAGATGCAGTTGTTTACAAACAACGTTCAGAGGTTATGTTCCCCTGTGCCTGTCCTGGCTATTGTTGAAACAGCATTAGTATTCACGATTTGGACTCCTTTGTAACCTTGCGAATATATTCTTTCTTAATCGCATTTCTACTCATGTGCTACATGCCATAACCTTAAACTGTTCGGAAGTAGTTCTTACTGTACTGTTTGCGCTCAGTTATCAGTAGCATACTCTTGTCGCAACCAACAAAGAGGGAGTTGGAAGCATCGTTTTACAGGTGAAAGAAAAAGTGCGTTTCCTAAAACCATGTCTTCAATTTGTTTGATTTTCGACCTGAGAGTGTTCTCATTCGAAAGAGGAGAGTTGAAACTGTTGCCAAAATTCAAAAAAGTTGCCACGGCTAGGAGAGTCTGGAAGCGCAGAGTAAGATTCAGGGATAGGTGTGGAGAGCCTCGCTCTGGAACGAGGACTTGCTGCCCCTTGTCCTGGTGGAGCATTCTGGAGAGGCCACAAGTCGACTCTTAGATCGTGTCACAAGTTGGGGTGTTGAGGTAGCTCCAGCATCCAGAGAGAGCGGGATGGTCTGATTAATTTCTTCAGGAGGAGAAGAGAAACTATCTTCTAAAATAGCATCGCTGGCCTTAAACGTTTCATCAGCGACGACTGCGTCATAAACGCTGTCATCTTCTGGTATGAGTTCCTCCTCATGGTCCATAATGCTGAAACAAAACAAAGCCGTAGGTTAGGTTCTCTCCTCGAAATTCCGGATTTCGTATAAAAAACGACGCGGCAGTCGCAAATTCGGGTCGGCATGCGTATTTATTTATCCTAAAAGGGTGTGAAAGTGAAATCATGTCGAATCACCCCGTAGAAACACTTACCTGAGCAAAAGTGGTCGTGCCGGACCGGCAGTCTTCACGTCGTCTTACGGGGCCTCTAACCTAAGTCGGCTACGTATCCCCAAATAGTAAAGTAGCCTCTTATATCGACGCAAAATGTTCGTAAAAATTCTTAAAATTGTTGTAAGGCCTAAACATACACTTGCGAACACTCGGAATGGGCTAAATCGCGAAATCACAGCGAGTCGTACACGCGATGTTAGCGGTGGCGGTGGCCAGCCGGTCCGGCTCCCTGCCGAATGAGCGATAACTCGCTGCCGCTCGAATGAGTGGCGGCAAGTGGCAACTTTTTTGAATTTTGGCAAGAGTTTCAACTCTCCTCTTTCGAATGAGAACACTCTCAGGTCGAAAATCGCAGTAATTCGTGAGATATGTCGGTGCACAATTGAAAAAGCGGCAGAATCGGCCGATCTGGGAGGACCCGTAGCGGATCCATAAGTCCTAGTCTCATGTTGGAAGCATCGTTATACAGGTGAAAGAAAAAGTGCGTTTCCTAAAACCATGTCTTTAATTTGTTGCAGTGCTTTTTTCTTGCGGTGATGATGCAAATGTATGGCGAAACCACTTTGCTGTGACAGTGGTTCGGTTCTCATGTGACATGTTTCCAATCTCAAGTCAAGAGACCATCTCAAATATTATGAGGTAAGCATCTATTTAAATATTGTTTATGTAGTCTGTTCATACACCTATTTGTTTTCATTCAAAGTCCTGTTCTTCTTTCAGGTGACGAGGACAAGCTTTGGGCACATTGATGTACCCGAGTGTAAATTTATGCTGGGCTCGTGTTGAGCTGAACCTGGTCAGTAGTTCATTTGCCTATAAACATTCTTTTGCTTGTGGCGGGCAAGGTGTGTCTGTAACACGCCTACAGCGATCTCTGATTGATTTGTTTTACGTTGACATCAACAGGCTTCTGTAGCCAAACTAATTTCTAATTGTTTTTGTTTCAGAGCACATCAATGTCGACTCATTAAAAGGGGCATTCCATATGCTCTCAGGTGTTTGAGTCCGCAATCTTTATTGTCAAGCACCTGAAGTTCTAATGTAAGTTGCCACTAAACTTCATGCGAATATGGAAATGCTTTCAGATGACTACTTAGACTGATATGTTAGATGTATCATTATTACGCTTTTCCTTTTTCCAGACATTCCAACTGTTGCTAACATCAGTCGGCAGTGTACGAAAGTTCATGATATATAGTGCCAGTGCCTCATGGAAATGGTAGACCGTTCCTGTCCACTCCTGTTACCATTGCTTCCTCGTGAAAGCGCTCAGCTGATCCCTGTGTAAAAGGTTCTTTTGATAGTGTCTGTTGATCCCATTCTCATTTATTTGGAACAGTTCAGATCGTTGTCCTGTATTTTTTCCATTCATAGAACATAAATTGTTGGTGTAACTTTGAAAACTTTGCCCTTATGTAACACTCTTAATTTAGCTCAACCATTCTCGACAGTTGTATTGTAAACCGTTTCCTCAATTAGTTTAGAGACTTTTCAGTGTTATTTTGGCTTTACCAATCTCTATGAATTGTTTACCTGTAAATGAGATGCCCTGAACTTGATAAAATGTCTAAATGTGATAAATAAAATTGCCTTCTTGCTACTTATGCATTGTCTTTCCCTAGATCAGTGATGCTCACAGTCTGCGCACATTAGCTGTGCCTGATTTACTTTCGTTTAGGACTCTGAAATTATTTTGGGATTCTATACATGGGTTTTTGCATCAATGCGATTTGTAAATTGTTTATGTAATGCTTATTAATGACTTACTTTAACTCTGCTCAGTTCAAAGCAATTATAAATTGCAATAAATCATCTTTATGTCTGAACCCAACAAAAACTACTTTTCTCTTTCTTTAAAAATTATAATTTCTTTCACGCACAGTCTTACAACATCACTTTTTAGGGCAGGAAGGAGAATAATCAAGGCAACAGTGAGGGCCAAGGGGAGGGGGGGGGGGGTACACGAGTAGTAAGAGACCCTACATGACGAACAGGGCAAAACTTACAATAAGGATAAAAGTGGATGGGTTTGTAGGCGGGGAGTTACGATTTAAAATGTGAGGGTGCACTCCCGTCTACCCCAGTCTGTTCGCCGCGTGGCCAAAAGGGTTGAAATTCGAAAAGGAGCAATCAAAAGGAGACAGGATTTAGCTGGTCAATACCGTGAACGAATTTATTCAAACGTGACAGAAACTGAACATCACATTTACTCTCCCAGCCAAATCTAACGCTAAACCTAAAGATTGCTCAACTAACAATGCCGGTGCCACCACGTGTGCTTACCCTGTCCGGACGTGCGCTCCTCGGCACGTCCGCTTCTCTTGCCTGTCCGTTCTCGTCTCTCCCTGTCCCGAGTGCATGCCGCGGGGCCGCGCAGGGCACCCGAACTACTACCAACACGACGGCTGATGCACCCGGTCACTTCAATCGAACCTTGCTCATGAGTATTGCGTTACGCTGCACTCTGCAGTGCGTCCAGACAATTAACCAGGACGAGCCAACTAAACTCAAACCCGAAACTAGTCAAAACCGTGCCTTGCATTTCATGTGCAGAGGTTGGCAGTAAAGGTGAGGTGTCACCGCCCTCCAGAGGTCCGGCGGGGCGACCCCAGATTAGTGCGAGGCGAACTGTCCCTTCACCCGCGCGGCGGGAGAGCGCCAGAATTTAAACTCATCGCAAGGCTGACAATACTTTAAAAGAGTACTCGAAAGTGCCCTGTTGGCGAAAACATCTCGCCAACAGGTTGTCTCCTGGTGGTGGCTTTGGTCGGGTGGGGTACTCATCGGAATATAATCTGAGGCTAGGTTAGGCACTGAGTAGTTGAAAGGAGGATCAGAGGACGCTATGGGTTAGGTTAGGCCGAGGAGAGGGGTGCAGTCGTGCCTATGGCATCGACGCCGTTCACATACCACGCAACTGGCAGAACACCGACACGCACGCATCAGGTTGCACCTCACCCTCCCTCCCCCCCCCCTCAACAATTGACACATTTTCATATTTTACGTAACACGTAGATCATTCGTTTACCTAAAGACCCCTTCATCCCCGGCGCAAGTAAAACAAGAAGAAAATCAACCCACATTAGTGGGATTGCCATAGTCTCGTTCTTTGCCCTAGTACGTAATACAAAAAGTTTAGCACGAAGTACCCACTTCAGTCTTCACTTCAGTACCCCCCCCCCCCCACACACACACACCTTACTTTTTTCCCCCGCTGCATGACCCTGACGAGCGTCTGGGCCATAGGCAAGCGCACGCGTGGGTGTATTGCGGGCTGGCCTATTCCCACCTAGGCAGGCGACTCAAACAAGCATTGCCCATCGCGATCAGCCATTATTTCATGTTATGTTTGAAATGTCTTTACGCTTCGCTCGCTACATTACGCGCAGCATTTCGGAGCGTACCCCTAGTGTTTAAACGCCTTGTGCGATTGGAGCTGAGAATGCTGATGATGACCGTGTGACGCGCTTTGCGCTTTGTAAGTTGGCGCCCACGCGATCGCTGCGCTGTTTATCGGCCGCTCTCTACACTACTGGCAGCGCCGCCACGGCCACTTGGATTGCAGCAGGCCGTGGCAGACGAGCTGTCTGTAGGCTGTCTGCTGGGGTGGCTTGTGTGGTGTGTTGTGATGCTGAGATGCGATGGTTTGTGTTTGTGTAATGTAAGCAAATTAATTCAGGTATAACGCCATAAGGTGGATTCACGCTCGGCGACAATTCCTGGAGCGACAGCTGGGCGACAGGTAGCGACAGTTAGCGACACGTACAGTCGCCCAAAGTTCCCGGGTCGCTCTTCGTGTGCCGTGGGAACGATTTCTGCAGTTTTATTAGTAGGCAAACGGCAGTTCCTTAGAAGCAACGCCCTTGCGACCCGTGTCGTTATCCTTTTCTTGTCCTTTCAGTTCGATACTTCTTCAAGAGGTTCGTTGAGTGGGACAGAGCCGCCCTCTGGCGTCGGGAGGGAAAAATTCATATCTGCGACAGTTCGCGACAGCTAGCGACAGTTAGTGCGACACCTCAGCGACCCTGACGTCACCACGTGTCGCAAGTAGTTTCCCATTGGCTGGACGCCGGTCCGAGGGTGTCGCGGAGTGTCGCCCAGGTGTCGCGCTCTCACTGCCGATTAGGTTATGTCCGCCCTGTCGGTCGCGAGCTGTCGCGAACTGTCCCAGATTTGAATTTCCTCCCCCTTCCCGCCAGTAGGTGACTCTGGTCAACTCGATGCTTCTCTCGGAGGCCTGCCGTGCTGAAGCGACAGAAAAGATGACGACAGGGATCGCAAGGGTGTCGATTCTCATGAGCTGCCATTTGGCTCCTCATAAAAGATCAGGAATCGCTCCTACGGCACACGAAGAAAGGCCCGAGAACTTTCTGCGACTGTACGTGTCGCTAACTGTCGCTACCTGTCGCCCAGCTGTCGCTCTCGAAATTGTCGCCGAGCGTGAATCCACCTATATAGCTGGCACACATGTTGATTGAGCCTTTGAGCCCGTAGACTCCACGTGAAGAGAGTGAAAACACTCATATATGCCCGAAATTTTGACATCTTAAGTCAAGACAACGTTGCTAGGCAAAATGAGCGTCTGACTTTCCAGACTAGTTTCACTGTACCATTTGTTGGAGATAAGTTCTGCCACGTGGTGGCCTGGGTGATTTGTGATGAGGATTAAATAAATGAACTTGACAGTTGGAAGATCTGGAGTAGACTGAGTTTATTCAAAACTAAGATGCACCCCCCTATCCCACTATTTGCAGTCGAGGGCTGTCTGCCAATAGGCAGCAGTGTGACCAACTTTTACATCCAACACACCCCCCTAAAATTGGCATGCTGTTGCCTATGGCTTCGGCGGAGTTTTGGTGGTTTAGCTTGTTGACAAACAAGTCGAAACCTAAAGTTAGTAGTGCTTTGAAGCACTTGAGTTTTACTTTGTGACTTAAAGTGTCTTGCACAAGAGATTTTTGAATTTCTCAAATTTTACGTGTTGGAGGGGTTTGGTTAGGATATCGGCTAACTGCTCACCGGATGGGCAGTATTTTAGTTGGAATGCTCCTTCGTCATAAGCTTCGCATATGAAGAAGTAACGTACGTCAATGTGTTTGCTTTTGCGATTGTTCATCTGGCCTGATTTGATCAGCTTTATGGAGCTTGTGTTATCCACGTACAAAGTGGTTTGGGGTGCTTTTCCTGTTAGCTCTGACATGAATGTTTTAAGGTATTTTATCTCTTTTGTGCAGTCTGATGCGGCTATGAACTCTGCTTCCATTGTGGAAGTGGCAATTATACTTTGTTTGTGACTATTCCAGGATATCGGACCATTTGCCAGTATGAACACTTGGCCTGATGTGCTTTTTAGTTTTCCTTCTCGGCCGGATCCTGCATAGTCTGCATCACTGTACACATCAAGAGTGAGTTCTTTACCTTCATTCAAGGAGTAACAGATGCCTGTATTTATAGATCCATTTAGGTATCTTAGAATGCGCTTTACATTGTTTATATTCTGGACTGTTGGGTTTTCTACGTATCTGCTGGCATGATTTACTGCAAAGGCAATGTCTGGCCTGGTTTTGCAAGCAAGATACTGTAGGCTACCTAGAACTTCTCTGTATGGATATTTTGGGTTGGTTCTTTCATCAGGGGATATTATTCCTGAGGGTTCCATTGGGGTTGAAGCTGGATTGCTTTCTATCATGTTACACTTTTCAAGAACCTTTCTGGTGTAGTTTGATTGTGTGAGGATGATTCCTCTTTCAGTCTTGTTTATTTCCATACCTAGATAGGATTTTGGATTCTGCTCAATTTTAATTTCAAATTCTGATTTTAGGTTTTTGAGGAGCTTGTCAATGGCGTCCAGGTCTGAGCCTATGATGATGCCGTCATCGACGTGGATTGCCAGGTAAAGAGTGTTGTCTTGATTTTTGAAGACACATTTGTCTGATTTCAGCTGACTTACTCCTTTCCTGTTTAGAAATTCAGTGAGCCTTTTGTGCCATCTCAGTGGGGCTTGTTTCAGCCCGTATAAGGCTTTTCTTAGAAGGCATACTTGATTTTCACTATTGAAACCATCTGGGGTTTTCATGTATATTTCTTTATCAAGTGTGCCATTGAGGAAGGCTGTCTTGACATCAAAGGTTTTAAGGTGCATGTTTCTTTTTGATGCAAGGGCAATGATGGCTCTGAGATTGGTGGTGTCCACCACTGGGCTGTAGATCTCTTTGTAGTCAATGTTTCCTCTCTGCTCACAGCCTCTTGCTACTAGTCTGGCTTTGTATACACCATTGTCTTTTACTTTTAGAACCCATCTGCTTGAGACTACTTCTTTTCCTAGGGCACCTGTTTCAGGTACTAGATCCCATACGTTGTTCCTGATTAGTGCCTCTTTTTCCTCTCTAATGGCTTCTCTCCGTTTTGGGTCTTTAATACATTCACTGTACGTGAGAGTGCCTTCTTCGCTGGAGAGGTATAATTCACAGTCCAGTAGTCTCTTGGGCAATTTTCTTTCCGTCGCTGGGCGGAGATTATACCCTTGTCTTATGTTTGGTGGGGTTTCCTGCCTTCTTTGGGCAGGAGTGTTGTTTATGGGTTCTCGTGAGCCATGTTGTGTATTTTCCAGATTATGTTCTGGTGTATTGAGCAGTTCATTTTCCAGATTGTGTTCTGGTGTATTGAGCAGTTCATTTTCCAGATTGTGTTCTGGTGTATTGGGCAGTTCATTTTGATCTGGGTTTTTTATGGAGCTGTCTTTCCCCTTTTTTGTGCATCACAATTTCAATTTGGTTTGGTGTTTTTGTTATTTTTCCAGCCGGCTGTTCAGTGAATATCACATCTCTACTCAAGTAGATCTTTTTTGAGATTGGATCCCACAATCTGTATCCATGTGGTGCATACCCGACAAACACTGATTTTTGTGAGCGGCTGTCCAATTTCTTTAAATAGTTTGTGTTTTTGCTGTATGCAATTGTCCAGAAGGTATGTACATTCGACAGGTCTTGTCTTTTGCCGAACCATATTTCAGCTGGAAGTTTATTGACAGTTGTTGTTGGTTTTCTGTTGGACAGGTATGTGGCGGTTTTTAGGGCTTCTCCCCACAGAGATAGTTCTACTTCTGTGTCGAAGATGAGAGCTCTGGTGCTTTCTAGCAGTGATCTGTTCATCCTTTCTGCTGTTCCATTTAGTTGTGGACACCTGGGTATGGTGTAATCCAGGGTTATCCCTTTGCTCCTGCACCAGCCTTGGAGTTTGTGTGAGATGTACTCTCCTCCATTATCACATCTTATTTTGCTGGCTTTTACATTGTGTAAGTTTTCTGATTCCATAATAAATGCTTTTAAGTGTTCAACTACTTCACTTTTTGTCTCCATGAGATAAACTGAAGTGAAGTGTGAGTAATCATCCACAAACACTACATAGTAGTTTCTACCATCAAATGTCGGGGGGCTTATTGGTCCTCCAACGTCGGTGTGAATGATTTGTAGTATTCTCTTTGCTCTCTGTCCTTGTGTTTTGTGGGGAAATTTTGTTTGTTTTGCCTCGATGCACACCTGACATACCATGTCAAAGTTTTGGTTGCCCATGTTAAGTGTCATGCCGTCGCAGAGATTGGGTAGTTTTTTCATTTTAGAGAGGCTCAAATGTCCCAGTTTTCTGTGCCATTTTATTAAGTCGTTCTCTACGTTTGATAGCATAGAAATTTCATAGTCCTCCACCTCGAGAAACACGGTGTAGATCCCGGCCCGGTGTCAGTTCTGCTGCCCTGCAGTAGGATTTGCTTCTCGGGCACACTGAAATGGGTATCTACGACCTCCACTTCATTTTTGTTGAATAGCACTGTTAGATTTAGATCCGTCAGCTCCCCTACGGAGAGAAGGTTTCTGGAGAGTTCTGGAACATGGTACACAGATTTTAGGTCAATTTCTGATGTTTTAATGGTGCCCATATAGGTTGATGGTATTGATCTGCCTTTCTCTGCAATTCTGATGTTTGTCTTTGTTGGTTTAGGGTTTGATATTATGTTTAGATCATTAGTCATGTGTGCTGTTGCACCACTGTCGGTGACAAATTCAACAACATGCTGTCTTTTTAGGCTGTTAGAGGGTTTTTCAGAATTGCTGGAGTCAGCAGTCAATGCCACTTCCTGTGGGGTTTTACTTACATTTTTGTTTCTATTGTCGATTTTAGTGATCTTGCTTTTAACTGTTTTGGGCTGAGAGGCCAGGTTACACTCCCTTTCCCTCTCGGTACGCCTTGTGGTGCGTGGAGGGGACTTTCTCTCCTCTCTTTTGTGAGGCTTGTTGCTGCTTGTTGATTTGTGTTCTCTATAGCGACAGTCCTTTTGATAATGATTGGTCAAGTTGCAGATGCTGCAGTACCTCGACCGGAAGTAGCAGTTAATACACTGGCGACCAAAATTAGCGGTCCACTAACGGCGGGCGCTGTAATTTCTAAGTTTTTGAAGGGAGAATCTTGAAATTTGCTACAGGCCTGCCTCCAACCTTTGACTCGAGCCTCTGAAAGCGGCAACACCAGGTGCCACCCCCTCTGGTAACAGCCACCCCTAACGCGCGGCGGGGTGGAAAAACGCCGAAAGAGGGCGTCAGAAAACACCGATAAGGAGGTCCAACGGGGGTAAAACTTCGTTTACCAGTTCAATAGACCCTGGGTGACAAGGTGACATCACAATTTGAACGGTCGTTCAAACCCACCCCCCACCCCCTACGGGGGGTGAATTTTTTTGTCACCAAAAATGAATTGCACGTCATGCAGGAGCCTTCGGGGCACATGCCCGTCTGTTTTTTTCCCCGATAGGACGAACCCTTTGACCGCAACCCCTAAAAAATCAAAAGCCATTTTTGAAAATTTAGGTTTTTTTGTCCTTAAATGCATTTCAGAATCGAAAAAGGCGCCAGAAAATGTGTGCAGGGCCTGTGCCCATACGGCCCAATCGAAAATTTCCATCCGAAAAAAAATTCACCCCCTCGTATGGGGTGGCTACCCTTAACCCCTGCCCTGCCGCCCCCAAAGTGCGGAGGTGAATTTTGGACCCAGCGCCAGATGCGCCTTGTCCAGGGCCATCAGCACACAAAATTTGAAGTCGCTCGTCCGATCCGTTCTCGCGCTACAGCCAAAAAACCTCGAAAATCAAGAAAACCCACCCCTAAAAGTTACCCCCGATACCGCCGAACTGAGTAGGGGTAGCAAATCGTTTCGAGCGGCGCAGGGTGTCCCAAACCTTTCTCTTGAAGGGCCCGGACGGCCAAACCGCTGCGGCCACCGGAAGGTCCTGAAAAAGCCCATCACCCGGGACTCTGTACCGGGGACCACTGCACCGGGCGGCCGTCGCCGCGCCCGGAGCGCCGGGAGGGCAGGCCACCAGAGAGGCACCAAGGAAACGTCTACTCGCCGCCAGGGACTGGATCGGCCGTGCCGCGCCGCGCCGCTCGGCCGGCTCCTGATCTCGTCCCCGCCGGCGAGTAGACGTTTGCTTGGTGCCTCACCGGTGGCCTGCCCTCCCGGCGCTCCGGGCGCGGCGACGGCCGCCCGGTGCAGTGGTCCCCGGTACAGAGTCCCGGGTGATGGGCTTTTTCAGGACCTTCCGGTGGCCGCAGCGGTTTGGCCGTCCGGGCCCTTCAAGAGAAAGGTTTGGGACACCCTGCGCCGCTCGAAACGATTTGCTACCCCTACTCAGTTCGGCGGTATCGGGGGTAACTTTTAGGGGTGGGTTTTCTTGATTTTCGAGGTTTTTTGGCTGTAGCGCGAGAACGGATCGGACGAGCGACTTCAAATTTTGTGTGCTGATGGCCCTGGACAAGGCGCATCTGGCGCTGGGTCCAAAATTCACCTCCGCACTTTGGGGGCGGCAGGGCAGGGGTTAAGGGTAGCCACCCCATTCGAGGGGGTGAATTTTTTTTCGGATGGAAATTTTCGATTGGGCCGTATGGGCACAGGCCCTGCACACCTTTTCTGGCGCCTTTTTCGATTCTGAAATGCATTTAAGGACAAAAAAACCTAAATTTTCAAAAATGGCTTTTGATTTTTTAGGGGTTGCGGTCAAAGGGTTCGTCCTATCGGGGAAAAAAACAGACGGGCATGTGCCGCGAAGGCTCCTGCATGACGTGCAATTCATTTTTGGTGACAAAAAAATTCACCCCCCGTAGGGGGTGGGAGTAACTGGGGTGGGGGGTGGGTTTGAACGACCGTTCAAATTGTGATGTCACCTTGTCACCCAGGGTCTATTGAACTGGTAAACGAAGTTTTACCCCCGTTGGACCTCCTTATCGGTGTTTTCTGACGCCCTCTTTCGGCGTTTTTCCACCCCGCCGCGCGTTAGGGGTGGCTGTTACCAGAGGGGGTGGCACCTGGTGTTGCCGCTTTCAGAGGCTCGAGTCAAAGGTTGGAGGCAGGCCTGTAGCAAATTTCAAGGTTCTACCTTCAAAAACTTAGAAATTACAGCGCCCGCCGTTAGTGGACCGCTAATTTTGGTCGCCAGTGTAGATGCATGATTTGTTTTTCTGCAGTGTTTGCATGGACCGTTTGACCTACGGCTTTCACTTCCACTAGGATATCTGTTGTGCCCTGAAGGGCCACGTTTATACTGTTGGTTTCTCTCATAATGTCTAGCCTGTCCAGCAGGTCTAGCATATGGTTTATGCCTTTCGGCCCGCAGTGCGTTGATTGTTGTCTCTTCAGCACTTGAGGCGATTTTAGTCTCCTCCTGCTGGAGGCTTGCCAATAAATTGTTCAATGACTTTTCTGCCGCAGGCAGCAGGTTCCAGGCACTTGCAAAGTTGCTGTATTTCTCCGGAAGGATGTGCGTTATCTTTGTGATAACTGCTGTCTCGTTTACAGGTTGATCAAGGCAATTCAGTTGGTACGCCAGGTTTTGTACCGATGACACATTTTCCATTGCGTTTTTAGTGGGGTCCCAAACATAGGCATAAAGCTTCTCCATGAGGCTACACCTTTGATGTTCATTATCCTTTTCATAAATTTGCTTCAATTTGTCATACATCTCCTTAGATGTGTTGCAGGTCAAGAGGTGTTGTTTAACATTCGGTGCACATGTGGTCATGATCAGTACGCTTGCCTGAGCATCATTCTCTAGCCACAGGTCCTGTTGACCAGGTACAACATCGTCAATGGAGACTTCTCCAGACACAACTTTCTTAAGACCCTTTGAACTGAGCAGCTTGTCCATCTCAAAAGACCACATGAGATAGGACGCATTGTCCTTTAACACTGTCACATTGGAGGTGTCACCTGCCTTTATGCGTGATGCATTCTCAGCCATGGTGTCGAAGAAGTGTGTTTTTAGTCTGTTGAATTTTTAGGTGTTTTTAGTCTGATGAATTTTAAGGTGTTTTTAGTCTGATGAGTTTTTTTAGGTGTTAAGGGACTGGGCCCATAACCTGTTGGAGATAAGTTCTGCCACGTGGTGGCCTGGGTGATTTGTGATGAGGATTAAATAAATGAACTTGACAGTTGGAAGATCTGGAGTAGACTGAGTTTATTCAAAACTAAGATGCACCCCCCTATCCCACTATTTGCAGTCGAGGGCTGTCTGCCAATAGGCAGCAGTGTGACCAACTTTTACATCCAACACCATTAACCTTGTCACCTCAGTTTTCTTGTCTCTTGTCCTTGATTTGATGAGTATCAGTCAGTGAGGTTAGACAAAAGAAGTTTTCACCTATTAATACAGATATCGAAGGCAAGTAACCAGTTCAATGGGGTTAACGATTAACAACAGGTAAATAATATTTAACACAGTCACTGCATTGTAATATTACTTTGAAATATTTTTTTTAAAAAGATGTCTAAAATGTTATGAAACACCAGCACATAAGTACTGGATGGAAATTACTGTTACAAAGATCTCACAAATAACAATTACAATTTTTTTACGAAGAACAGTTGCTCGAATAAAATTAATCTTTCCTGCAAGAGAAAAGCATGGTGAGTGAAGTATCAATTGAAATGAAAGTGTATAAGAATGAAATTGTAAAATGCTGCAGAGCTGAGGTAACTTACTTCCCTGCGTATGCCTCAACCCATTTGCGAGCAATAGTATCATGTTTCATTCTATCCTGCGTAAATTGGGCGGCAATTGATGGAACTAGCGGGTCATCTGAAATGTTTAATATTTTTAAAATGTTATTTACAGCTTGGGTGTTGGTTTCACTTACCACCATTTCAGGTACTCACTAGGGTTGGCATCTGCAATAAGACTCCTTATAGAGACAAGCAGTTTATCTATAGTCATTCCAGACACCCATCCATCTTTTAATATATTAAAACATACAGCACCACTGCTGCTAAAATTAGCATGATATATTTAGGTATTGAAAATTACCTGGAAACAGATCATTATGACTAAGTGGTATGCGCTGTTGTCGGGAGAGCTCCGAAGGGATTTGAATTCTCGCGGGCCTATGGGAGGAACGAGCGACCGGACACCGCGATGCAGGGCAGTCGATTCTCTGCCCTGCAGCGCGGGTGCCGACCCCTCGCGGCCGGGTGTCCGGTCGGACCGGACACCCGGCCGCGAGGGGAAGCCGCTGCCGGCGGAGCGGCAGACGTGTCTTGGCCCTGGATTAGGAAGCATCTGCGAAGAACGAGCAGCAACGAGCAGTGCTTGGTGGTCTACACCTACCCCAAAATTCTTGTTTCCTCATTCCATACTCCCCCCCCCCCCCCCATCTGAGTTACATTAAGCCGCAACGGCGTTTCGCTCAATAAGAGTAAGACTCGTTAGTCATTTACACTCGAGGAAGGGCGGTAGCGACTTGGTGGAGCTGCGTGGGTCACTTCCGCTCTTGAGCAAAAGTGATTTGTTTCCCGACCGTCTCCCTAACACCCACTAGAGCCACTGTTAGGTTAAGTTAAAAGAATAGATTTTAAAGTTTTCTAGCTAAGTGGTCGCGTAGTCGTAACCAGACGGCCACGTGTAACACGATAAGGGCCGGTCCACGCCAACGCGGTGGAACAGGAAATAGTATTTGATTTTTTCCAGTATAAATACGTTTCCGTTGCCCGTGGAAGCAAAGGGCATTTTTTAAGTGATTTTTGGGAGATTTGGACGGTGTCCGCGTGGGAGTGTGCACGCGGCCGCCACGTGGTTTTTGGTTTTGTGTTTTTTTTTCTCTCTGTTGATTGGAGAAAGGTGTGTATAGTAGCTGTTCATTAGCATAAGTAAGCTAGAAAGTAATGAGGATAGGAAGAAATTTAGGATAATTAGTGTTTATAAAAGTGGCGTTCGAGCGCCACGTGCTGCGTACCACGTGTGGACGCAGGGTACCGCGTGTGATCGTTCCTGGTGTTCCTGGTGTCTCCGCTTACTGGCCAGTGCAATTTTTTTTTTGAGTGAATTTTTTTTTCTCGTGAGTGAAATTGTGGGTAAAATTGAGAGTCGACTGGGAGCGGGGGCGCAGCGCCTGCGGTCGGCTGCAGAATCGCTGACTGTCGTGCTGCGGTCCGGTTCGCGGCCACCACGGCTAGGGCCGTCTGGCGGCAGCGCGTAAAACGAGAAGGGAGTAGCCCAGGTGTATCCCACAGGGCATCCAGTAGAACAAAAATAATTATTTAGATTTTTTTTAGTTGTGTGACAAAAATAGTTTGTTTTCGCAGTTTTGCAGTTTTGGCATCCCTAGCACTGAGGAATAGAGCCGGTTTTATTTATTTTAAATTCAAAAAGTTACATGGGTTTTGTGAATATCTTAATGAATATCTTGACTATCTTAGACGCGTTAAGGGAAGTAGCCTGTGAACAGGAAAGGGGAGTCCGCAGGTGCAGCGAGGCACCGAGTGCCGCCGGAGCGGAACTCGACACCGCGCTCGGGCGGGCGGCGGCCGAGCAGTGTGCCCGCCGGCCCGCCGAGGAGAGGAGTCGAGTGACAGAGACAGAAGCGCGGCGAGCTTTAAATCCGCTAAGCCCGCAAAGCTATCAGAATGCACGTGCGGCGAACTCAACACTCAGCACGGCGACAGTGAGTACACCAATTGACACTACACACCACAACAACACCGATGCACTCGGTCGCAAATAGATCAGGGTCATCCAACCCGTTCCTTGCCGGCACAACATCTCCAACTTCCACTGCTTTGCTCTCTCCCCCAGCTCAGGTTCCGGACTCCCGGAAGCGGAGTCTGCAGGACTTAGTCGAAAATTTTCGGCAGTCAGTAGGGGCGAGTGCGGATATCCGTAGGACTAAAATAGCGATCTGTCAGGTCCACGGATTGAGGGAGGCCGACTTGCCCGTGGCGGCGCGATTCCACGACGCCAGTCTTTTACTTTTCGGACCAGCGTTTAAGGAGGACACGACCTTCGACATCGGGTTTGTTCAGATACTGAGTCGGTGGTATTCCTTCGGGCCCTCCGTGAGCAGTCCGAGGCCCTCGGTGGCAGCAGTTCCAGCCGACGGATCGCCTACAATGTCAGTAATTAGTCCCGGGTCACAACTCCCTACGTCTAATAGGTTTCAAATTCTGGCAGAGCTGCCGGTTCAGGACGAGGTAGTCGTGCTAAAATACAGAACGGAGCGCCCAAAATTAAATCGGAAACCGAAAGGTGTCAAAAAGGGGGGGCTCATAAAAGTACCTGCTAGTGTCAACACACCGGACACGCCCACCACAGTCGAGGAATCAAACATTAACATTAACATGTAAACATAGAGTAGTACAGGTTTCAGAAACATTTTCAGTGGCTGTTAATTCCCCTGCTTTGCTCGAAGACGACGTGGAACTGATATCGCTCATTACGATCCAATTAGGTTGGCATAAGAAAACAGCCTTGTTGGATACGGGGGCAAATGTCGATTGCTTGTCGTCAGAATTTCTAAAATCGGCGGTTACAAATTATAAACTGGAAAAAACCAACCGGAAGTTATTAACGGCTAATAAGACGCAGATGAGGTGTCATGGTACGTGGACGGGATCCGTTCTTATAGCAGGACTCGAATTTCAGGGAACATTTTACGTGTGTGCCGGTATGAGACACGATATGATTTTGGGGACTAGATTTCTGTTAAAAACATAGGACGAACGTTTCCTACGAAACAATGAAGGCTACATTTAAATTTAATGGTAAGAGGGTGAGAGTCCCTTTCGGAATGTTCTACTGTATAAGGCAAGAACTTAATGCAGTTTTTGAAGGAATGGACGTGGAATCTATATATACGAAGGTCCACGGTACCTGAAGCCAACTTCTCCGGTTTTGATCCCCCCTAAAACAATTAAATGGGTTAGAGTAGATATTTTATAGATAGAGAAAGACTTTGGGTAAAGAAATAAAACTTGGAGCATCAATCCCTTACATAAAACTCAGAATTCAAAATTATCCGCTGTTTGAATACTAAGTCGCTTTTTCGCCCTATAGGATGTGTTCGTGTCGGATGTGTCTGAGCTGCGTCGTTGTAATTATCCCCCGATCCATATTAGCTATGATGAGTCAAAAGTAGTAAGACAACGAAATTACCGCATGAGTCCCGATGAGAAGGAGTTTGCAGAGAAACACATTCAGAAACTTCTTTCAGCAGATTTGATTGAATATTCAACATCAGTGCATTGTACTCCAATTTTGGTGGTACCTAAACCCTCTCATGAGCCAAATAAACCTAATTATCGACTGGTTCAAGATTTTCGTGAAATTAATAAAATATTAAAGGATATAAAGTATCCAATCCCTGATCAAGAGGAGCTGCTTGATAGCTTTGAAGGGAAGTCATGGCATAGTGTTACTGATAACTGCTCGGGGTACACCCAGCTAGCCCTGCATCCTGATAGTCGCGATATTACCGCGTTTGATTCTCCCTCTGGCTCCCGTTTCCGATGGAAATCCCTTCCACAAGGAATTTCTATCGCGCCTAGTGTCTATGCTTTAGCAATGGATCATCTTCTCTTAAAGTTGAAAAAACAGAAAAAGATTTGTAATTATTTTGATGATACTCATATAGGTAGTAAATCTTTTGAGGAGCATTTGGTTGTGTTGGAATATTTATCCTCATTGAGGGAGCATGCTATTAAGCTAAATTTGCAAAACAGTACATTTTTCCAAAATAAAGTTCAATTCTTGGGAATGGAGATTGATGGCAAGCATGTGCGTGTTTCCCAAAAGAGAATTAAAGGAATTACTAAAATAGAAGCCCCAAAAAGTAAGGACGAACTAAGAAGTACTCTCGGTATTCTAAATTATAATAGAAAGTTTATTCAAAATTATACACAAAAAGCAGCACCCTTACTTGAGTTACTTAAAAATAATAAAGATTTTATTTGGGAGTCGGAACAACAAGCTGCTTTTTGACCTTTTAAAATCGGAATTGGCTTGCCCTCCGGCGCTCCGGTTGTATAACCCCACCTGCAACATCCGGGTGTGTACTGACGCCAGTTATAAGGGTCTCGGTATAGCCCTGTATATTCAAGACAATTTCCTCCGTTTCAAAAATGGTTTCCGTGGTTTTTCGGTTCATTTTTTGCTGTTTCCTTATTACTATTCCGTCAAATTTTATCGTCAGGCTCTACTCCTTCAGACAACGATCACACCGGTGCCTGAGATTAGTTTTAACTAGTACTATAAGTCGTCGGTAGGTAGATATTAAGTCGATAGAAAGTAATTTAGTTTTAGGGTAACTGGCTTCCCTCACCTTTCCCTTACCCAACCTCTCCTGACCGCACCACCGGCACGCTGCACTTGTCCCCGTTTTCACATCCAGGGACCAGCCGTCCGGGGCAACCCCGCCTCGAGCGGGCAAGGCCCAGAGCGTCGTCCAGGCGCCGTGGCAGGCAACCCGCCCAGCACACGATCAAGGCGGGCAGACCGCGCCTCCGGGCGCTGCGCTGCAGGCTGCTGCCACCTAGCGGCGTCGACAACAACTCCCGCCGCCATCACGGGCGACTGACCGCGCCAACATCTGCACGGTCAGCACTAGCCGCCCTGCCACTGGGTCAGCCGTCAGTGACACAGTGTGCGGCCCACGTCAGCAGGTCACCGACACCACCGATCAGCTGGCGCAAAGAGGTCCAGACCGGGCCGCCGCGCCCCGCCTCGGGCCCTCTGTGCCCTGCTGCCCGACGGACACACCGCGCGCGTGCAGCGCCGGCCAGTCCACGACCGACAACACCTCGCCGGCTTCACGGAGCGGCCAGTGACATCAACGGGCCGTGACCGCAGAGCGGGTCACCCACCGGCTAGTCCTGGCCCACGGCCGCTCCGCTCCTCCCATCACATCATGGAGAGCAGCGCGGAGGCATTCCCCGAACTGAGTAAGGGATGCCGAAGTGCGTGAAGACGGCGACAACGGCACAACGGCGACGGTGACGACAACGGCGACAACGGCGCGACGGCAACGGCGCGACGGGGACGGCGACGGCGCGACGTCGCAAACGAGGACGTTTCTTTTTGGAGGGGGGGAGGAAAGGACGAGAGGGAAATTTGAAATTACTTTAGTTATAATTTGAAATAACTTTAGTTATAATTTGAAATTACTTTAGTTATAATTTGAAATTACTTTAGTTATAATTTGAAATTACTTTAGTTATAATTTGAAATTACTTTAGTTATAATTTGAAATTATTTTAGTTATAATTTGAAATTACTTTAGTTATAATTTGAAATTACTTTAGTTATAATTTGAAATTACGTTAGTATAAGTTGAAATCACGTAACCTATAAGAATTACTTAGGTACTATTATTAAGTTATACGTATTGATACGTCATGATTTCATCGAAAAGAAATAGAGAAAGACTTTGGGTAAAGAAATAAAACTTGGAGCATCAATCCCTTACATAAAACTCAGAATTCAAAATTATCCGCTGTTTGAATACTAAGTCGCTTTTTCGCCCTATAAGCCCGAAATGAGTGGGGACGCTCATGTCTCCGAGGGGGGAGTTGTCGGGAGAGCCCCGAAGGGATTTGAATTCTCGCGGGCTTATGGGAGGAACGAGCGACCGGACACCGCGATGCAGGGCAGTCGATTCTCTGCACTGCAGCGCGGGTGCCGACCCCTCGCGGCCGGGTGTCCGGTCCGACCGGACACCCGGCCGCGAGGGGAAGCCGCTGCCGGCGGAGCGGCAGACGTGTCTTGGCCCTGGATTAGGAAGCATCTGCGGAGAACGAGCAGCAAGAGTAAGTGCTTGTTGGTCTACACCTACCCCAAAATTCTTGTTTCCTCATTCCATACTTTCCCCCCCATCTGAGTTACATTCAGCCGCAACGGCGTTTCCCTCAATAAGAGTAAGACTCGTTAGTCATTTACACTCGAGGAAGCGCGGTAGCGACTGCTGTTTAAAACTAGGGGTACGCTCCGAAATGCTGCGCGTAATGTAGCGAGCGAAGCGTAAAGACATTTCAAACTTAACATGAAATAATGGCTGATCGCGATGGGCAATGCTTGTTTGAGTCGCCTGCCTAGGTGGGGATAGGCCAGCCCGCAATACACCGACGCGTGCACTTGCCTATGGCCCAGACGCTCGTCAGGGTCAGGCAGCGGCGGAAAAAAGTAAGGTGTGTGTGTGGGGGGAGGGGGGACTGAAGTGAAGACTGAAGTGGGTACTTCGTGCTTAACTTTTTGTATTACGTGCTACGGTAAAGAACGAGACTATGGCAATCCCACTAATGTGGGTTGATTTTCTTCTTGTTTTGCTTCGCCGGGGACGAAGGGGTCTTTAGGTAAACGAATAATCTACGTGTTACGTAAAAAATGAAAATGTGCCAATTGTTGAGGGGGCGGGGGGGACAGGTGCAACACGATGAGTGCGTGTCGGTGTTCTGCCAGTTGCGTGGTATGTGAACGGCGTCGATGCCATGGGCACGACTGCACCCCTCTCCTCGGCCTAACCTAACCCATAGTAGCGTCCTCTGATCTTCCTTTCAACTACTCAGTGCCTAACCTAGCCTCAGATTATATTCCGATGAGTCCCCCACCCGACCAAAGCCACCACCAGGAGACAACCCATCAACTTTTATTCTTATTGTAAGTTTTGCCCTGTTTGGTGATGTAGGGTGTAGGGTCTCTTACAACTCGTGTACCCCCCCCCCCCCCCTCTTGGCCTTCACTGTTGCCTGGATTATTCTCCTTCCTGCCCCAAAAAGTGATGTTGTAAGACTGTGCGTGAAAGAAATGATAATTTTTAAATATAAGGAAAAATAGCTTTTGTTGGATTTAGACATTTAGGTGATTTATTGCATTTTATAATTGCTTTGAACTGAGCAGAGTTAAAGTAAGTCATTAATAAGCATTACATAAACAATTTACAAATCGCATTGATGCAAAAACCCATGTATAGAAGCCCAAAATAATTTCAGAGTCCTAAACGAAAGTAAATCACGCACAGCTAATGTGCGCAGACTGTGAGCATCACTGATCTAGGGAAAGACAATGCATAAGTAGCAAGAAGGCAATTTTATTTATCACATTTAGACATTTTATCAAGTTCAGGGCATCTCATTTACAGGTAAACAATTCATGGAGATTGGTAAAGCCAAAATAATACTGAAAAGTCTCTATACTAATTGAGGAAACGGTTTTCAATACAACTGTCGAGAATGGTTGAGCTAAATTAAGAGTGTTACATAAGGGCAAAGTTTTCAAAGTTACATCAACAATTTATGTTCTATGAATGGAAAAAATACAGGATAAAGATCTGAACTGTTCCAAATAAATGAGAATGGGATCAACAGACACTATCAAAAGAACCTTTTACACAGGGATCAGCTGAGCACTTTTACGAGGAAGCAATGGTAACAGGAGTGGACAGGAACGGTCTACCATTTCCATGAGGCACTGGCACTATATATCATGAACTTTCGTACACTGCCGACTGATGTTAGCGACAGTTGGAATGTCTGGAAAAAGGAAAAGCATAATAATGATACATCTAACATATCAGTCTAAATAGTCATCTGAAAGCATTTCCATATTCGCATGAAGTTTAGTGCCAACTTACATTAGAACTTCAGGTGCTTGACGATAAAGATTGCGGACTCAAACACTTGAGAGCATATGGAATGCCCCTTTTAATGAGTCGACATCGATGTGCTCTGAAACAAAAATAATTAGAAATTAGTTTGGCTACAGAAGCATGTTGATGTCAACGTAAAACAAATCAATCAGAGATCGCTGTAGGCGTGTTGCAGCCACACATTCCCCTCACAAGCAAAAGAATGTTTATAGGCAAATGAACTACTGACCAGGTTCAGCTCAATACGAGCCCAGCATAAATTTACACTCGGGTACAACAATGTGCCCAAAGCTTGTCCTCGTCACCTGAAAGAAGAACAGGACTTTGAATGAAAACAAAAAGGTGTATGAACAGACTACATAAACAATTTTTAAATAGATGCTTACCTCATAATATTTGAGATGGTCTCTTGACTTGAGATTGGAAACATGTCACATGAGAACCGAACCACTGTCACAGCAAAGTGGTTTCGCCATACATTTGCATCATCACCGCAAGAAAAAAGCACTGCAACAAATTGAAGACATGGTTTTAGGAAACGCACTTTTTCTTTCACCTGGATAACGATGCTTCCAACTCCCTCTTTGTTGGTTGCGACAAGAGTATGCTACTGATAACTGAGCGCAAACAGTACAGTAAGAACTACTTCCGAACAGTTGAAGTGCCCGCGGGAAAACTGACCGCCGGAAACTGACCGTTGACCAATATGGCGGCTTGTCTTTAGTGGATCGCCGACTCGCGATTTTAATGTGTAATATTTTCAGAAACGCGCTATTAAAACGTTCCCAATGAAACATAGGTAGAGAAAAAAATGGCGGGAGTTGAGTGATATACTTTTCATCCCGGTATGGTCTGTGTACTAGTGGATTAAAACGGATATTGTTCTAATTGCGAAATGAACATTTCGTTTTCGCCATATTGGACACAAGATGCCGTCTACGAGAAGAGATCACGCCGGAACTGGTAGGTAAAAGACTATCGCATCTGTCACACGGGAGAGTTGAGTGAAATTGGTGCGTCGATTAATTTTTCATAGACGTGTGTTCCCAAACGGAAATTTTTCATAGCGAGCCTTCTGCTCTTCTTGAGTGGTTGTTATTATTTGTTATTATTACTTTCATTGCCGTGGCCGCACGGCAATACGCGAAAAGAATTGTGAAAGAGGTGCGTGGCGGGAACATTTTCACATTTGTAATGTGGGAAAACCAGTGGGCTTGGGCCTCACGTTATGCTTCTCAAATTAAAAATATGTTTCGTACGCTGTTTGCTGATGAGAGTCGGTGTCCGCAACATCGTCAATCTGCCCTATTTTGTTAAATCATGCAAAGAAGAAGGTTATTGGTTTATTTTCAGTATATGAAGCTCGATTCAGCAGTCCAAGCACGGGAGAGAGGTTTTCCGTTTTGAACAGAACCGGTTAGTGGTGAAGTCAAGATAAGGTTATGTATTAGGCTTTGACCACATTTATGTTAATGTGTATGCCCATGGCAGTCTCGTTTCTTAGACGCTGCGCTGCTGCTGTGGAGTCCATAAGTGACACCGAATTCCTTGTCACATTTCTCTGACAAGGAAGGGCTTTGTCGTGGAAGGTTTGCATTGTGGTGAGTCAAACTCCATCCGTCTTTTGCCGCCTGTCCTGCTGCAAAGCTGACTTTAGATTGTGAAGTCGGATTTGATGTTTTCAGCCGCACACTCCTTGAACTTTCACATTTCTGATTCGGTTTTGTCATCATTTCAAATCGGTATTGTAAGAATACAAGTGGAGTACGGCTTCACCCTTCTCATTCAACTCCGTAGCTTACCCATCACAGAAAGCAAAACATCATTTAAAGTATTTTACGTTTGGTTTCACAAATTTCCGTATAATAAAAGTAGTATTACATTTGTGTGAATTTATAATTTGTTTGGCCTTTCATGCTGGACTTTTGTTTGCGCATTTCCGTTGTTTCAATAATTCTGTGGCTCTTTCAAATTGTAATTTACTGTTTGGCTCTGAATGCATTTGCAGAGTGCCTTGTGGGATGTTGTATGTGACTTTATGTACTTAACTGAACCCTGTGGAAAGAACGCATTTAACAGAGGACATAATCTTTGCAGGGGGAGCCCCAACTTTAAGCTGTGGTACTGCAAGCACGGCTAGACCAGCAGCATTCTGAAGAAATTTGGTAAGCTACTCATTTTTCTTCAATATGGTCTGCATTGACATAATTTCATCTTATGGTGAGTTTAAACCTGAATTAATACTTAATTTTTTTACTGACCTCCAATGTAATGCCCTGGTAAGGCTTGTAAGATAGACTGACAGTATTTAGGCCTGTCTGTGAGAGGAGTGCAATTATTAACCCCTTTTTTGATGTCGGTAAGCGCCACTCTGATAAGTCCTTGGTGACACATATTTTTGTGTCCGTCAGTCTTGAAGTGTTCTCTGACTTGAAACAAATTCCTGGTTTCTCTGTTGGCTAGATGGTCCTGATTGTGAGTGCTGTTGTGGTGTGATGTGATGTGGCTGAATTCGGTTGCAGATTGTCACATTAGGTGAGTAAACTGGTGCTGTCTTTGCTTCCCCTACCTGGAATGAGGCTGGGTCACAGTCATTTAATTTCTAATGTGAATAGTTTAATAATAATTTAAAAAAATAATTTTTCTCATTTTAATCCTTTGTACTTTGTACTAGGCGTTGATCCAAGCCTCCCCCATGCTTGCTTGTATGTCCCCCTCTCTCCCCCTCCCCTCCCTCTGGTCGTGGTTTGTCGTTGCTGCTTCGTTGCGGATGTATGCGTTCGTAATTCAATTATGGTATGTAATCAAAGTCATCGTTTGCAAGAACGAGTAGAGTATGCGTTTCTCTGATATTTCGGGCTCGCTGCAGATCCATTCGAACCTATGTAGTGAGTGGTAGCTTGGATATGGGGATTGTCATATGAAGGTTATGTCGCCCCTCTACTTGTAAAATATTGATGTGTGATGTGTTCGTAATTTCCTTTCGCCTTAAATGCCTAAGCGTTCCATAGAACATTTGTTCTGTTATTTGCATAGTGACCGTTTTGAGGTTATACGCGTAGTGTTGTCTTCAGTCATTATAACTGAGAACATCTTTTTAGTGCGTGTTTAGTGTGTGTAACAAATGCCATATGCAATGTCGGTTCATTTCGTTGTGTTAATCTGCCTTTTATTTCTTGTATTTTAGTAGGTTCCATTGTGTCAGTTGGGGTCTCAACGAATTGCTGCAAGGTGAAACAACTCCGATTTCTACCTGTAACAGCACTATCGACTGACAAGGTTAGTTGACACTGTAGTGTGGACACTGGATTATTGGTAGTAGTCCAGTGTACCTTGTTCGGTTTCAGCTTCATTTGGGCTGCTGAAGCTCCTGTTTGTTTCTGTTCTGGATTCATGGTGCATATATTTAGTTGCTCACAGTATTGATTGTTTTCACTCGACCTTAATTCCGTTCCCATATTCAGTCTTCCTTTGTGCTCCCTTTTGTGAATAGTTTGTAAACACTTTGCGGCATATATCATTCCAGTTGCGGAAGACCATACGGTCATGGTGACCAAATCTTCTGAAACCTTTTTCTCAAGTTGTATACCTCTTCTTGAGTCAAAACTTCAGAAGATTTCTAGAAAAATAATAGAAATGGCTGAGACAGAGAGTGCATAGGTTTCTCAGCACATGTCTCGTGTGAGTGACAAGGTTAGCAATTACTTTACAAAACTGAACAAATCACTTGTTTATAACTTGACATGTTAGTTAGGGTGAAGAGCAATCATAATTGGGTGCTTGGATCTACTTCCATGCCTGAAAGTCAGTTTTTAAGTAAAAATACTAAGTTAGTGCGACCTTCTGTCTATTCTGATACTATGCCAGGTAGCTCAACAGTTCTCTGCTTCCAGCATGCAGAAAAGGTCCTCTTTTGGTTCATTGAGTGTCATCAACTTCTCATGCTTGGTTTGGTACGTATAAAAATATAGAAATAATAAGTTTGAAACAGCAATGCTGCTGCGCACAACTGCGGATTTCGTCTTGTGAAAGTGGAAGTGTGAAGGAATTATATCATTGTTAATGTTGACATAAGATAAGACAATAAGTAAAAACTGTTATTTTGAGCAAAACTGTGTTGCTTCTGGATTCAACGAAAAGTCACACTAACTTGGTATTTTTACTGAAACGCTGACTTTTACACATGAGAGTTGATCCATTTTTGTTTAAAAAGATTTTTTCCCTGTGACCTTTTTTCATTAATAAGAGAATCATTTGTTGGTCACTCATGTAATGGAGTTATAACATTTAATAACATCCCACCTAAATCATGACCTACATTTGGTCTGGTTGACTGTAAATGGTTTTCTGCCTTGACCTCCTTCTTTCCTGTTTGTCAGCTCCCAAGCGCCTCATCGCTGCCCGCGTCATGTCGTGGTGACTTGTGCTGCAGTGTTAGCAGTCACATGTCCATTCCTACGCCAAAATTCGTGGAATCTGCAGACGTCGAGGCCAAACCCGGCTTGAGGAAGGTAAGCACCGCGCCCATAACTACCTCCGTTCGTATTTCCCGTATTTCCCGGAGAACAGGGCCACAGAAAGTAAGGGGTATTGAGATTCCTAAGTTTTTCAAATTGATAGGGGCTCACTTGG
>CM049593.1:127615-174726 GCA_026979955.1 Megalurothrips usitatus
ATACACACTAAATGTCATGAAACAATTTTGTCCTATAAAATGTTTCGTTTTTAAACAAAACATAACTGAGATACAATTTGTAGCATAATTATGGGGCAAATTATATTTTGCATGCTACAATTTCTTTCCTACCTTTACGTTACAAAGTGTCTGAATGCCATGTTTTGTTTTAAAATGTAACATTTCATTGGTCAAAATTGTCCCACAGACATTTAGAGTGTAGATAAACATTGACATGCGTTGAACATGGCGATCTACTCTTGTGCTCATGTGGGCGCTGTGCATACATGACGTCTACTATTTTTGGCTACTTTGCCTCCCCCCTCTCACACAATGATGTACTTTTTACATATTGATAAGAAAAGTGCTGGAACGACGCATGTTTCTACTTAAAGATTCTTTTGCAAGTTCACGAATCTCTCTAAAAAAGAACAAACTGTAAGTTTAAATTAGAAACATTATGGTATTAGCCCCGTGGATTGGTCTGCCGGCCCAGTAAGCGTCCAGCTACTGGGCAGTCCTCGGTGACGCAGCCGCTCGCGCTTAGCTCGTAATACAACCTACGTCATCCATACCCCCCTCTCAGAAGTGATGACGTCTTTATGCACGACGCCGCGCGCAGCTTTTGTCGTGATCCGTAGAATCGTTACTTTCGTGCTCATTCCAGTTCCTATCACACAAAATGGCAAGTGACAATTTTGTCCATGAGCTGGGGCCCGATTTTTAGCACATCTAAATCTAGAGACAGTTTTTTATCCGAAAAGTACAAAAAAAAAACTGTTCTAAACGAGATGTCTAGTCCCCAGATTTCCTGAAGGACACAATTGTCCTTGGACATTCAGAGTGAAGGTAACCGAGTGCGGCATCGATATTAAATCGTTTATTAGGAAACTAATTTATGTGTTTTTCTGCAGTGTCCAACGTACTGGGTGGTCTGTGCTATCGGTGTGGAGGAGCTGTAACAGGTGGCCTGCTGATGCAGCCCTGCTGGTTACAACGTCGTCATGTGCAGGTTAGCAGTTCATGTAGGGAGGGGAGGGGTCTCAACGGGTTCAACGTAATGTCACGGATTCGCAGTCGTGTAAAATATTGCGGGGTCAGGGCCAAAAGAAATAATTTATTAATAAAAATTAAGTTAATTTAAAGCAATTGTTTGCTGTGATGAATGTTTCTCTTCGGCCTCCTTGGCCGCGGACCTTGACGATCTCCTGGTACCTACACAAAAAATAGAAAGAGTGCAATGTGAAGTAAATTGAAGCGTTCGTTTAAATGAGCTGGGATTTTAGAAATGAACCAATGTTTTAAAACAATCTTGGCGAGTAAAAAAATTGCTTTTAAAACGCGCGTGTAAAACAATTTCTTATGATGATGAAAATGGTATGCCTACCGATTTCATGAGTCGAAAGCTTCGCCATCTTGGCTGGCGGACCATTCTCGTCTTCTCTTCTCTTCACTACCTCCTCCCTTCTCTTCACTTCCTCCTCCCTTCTCTGCACTTCCTCTTCCCTTCTCTTAACTTCCCCCTCCCTTCTCTGCACTTCCTCTTCCCTTCTCTTCACTTCCTCCTCCGGCCTATGTTCTTCTTTCTCTCTCCTCTTCTCCTCCCGCCTCCTGGCCCTCACTTCCTTTGCATGCTTTTTTCTCTTCTCCTTTCTGTTTTCTGTTTTGGAACCACCTGCATTGAGAAAGCAAACGTTAGAACTTAATAATAAAATTCAAGGTGCACAGTTCAATATCGATTTTGAGTACTTACCACCGTCTTTTACGGCTTCCTGTCGAAACTCCCTCTGCCGCTGTCGACGCCGTCTGCGGCGGAGCGTCGTAGCAGACACTGTAATCAACAACAAAGTGATTTCAAAAAACACTCTAAATGTCCATGGGACAATTTTGTCCAATGAAATGTTACGTTAAAAAAAAAACAACACTGGGACAATTTGTAGTGTAAAGGTGGGACTAGTAGTAACATGAGAGATACGATTTGTCCCATAGTTATGCCGCTAATGTTATGTTTCGTTTAAAAACGAAACATTTTATCGGACAAAATTGTCCCATGACATTAAGTGTGAAAACAAGCTGGCCCATCCCACCGTCAAACCTCGGCGCCACTTCCGCTCCGCTGGCACATCGGTTTGACAGCGCACCACACGCAACGGCCAACCCTAACTTTATAAATTCAACAACTGTCATAAAACGGAAAGGCGACAAAATTTGAAAATTGTGACCACCGTACATTTGTTTACGTCACAAAAGAAGTCTATCCTCTAATTTTGAACTTCCTCCTTAAACGATAAGTCAGCGCACACACGTCCGCCCGAACGAACGGTCGACATCAGACTATGTGCCCGGCTCCTGTCCGTTTCTACCGAAACATATCGGGACGGGCTAAAAAGGGCAGTTTCTGAAATACTTAGGTGTTTGAGAATTGGAATCATTCCCGATAGGAAAGCGTTGCAATCGCGGTCTAGAGCTAAGACTACGATAGATCACAAATCTTTAGACTAAACTTGCAAGGCGCCTAATTAAAAATTTTCATAGTCCGCCAAAGCAGTATTTCCTAATAATTGGATGGCAATATCAGTGTTTCGGATCGGTCGGGTTGGGCTGTACCCGACAAATCTTCCGGCTCAGCCCAACCCGACCGATCCGAAACACAAGGCAATATCCGACATCGTAAAACTGCTTGCCCTGCGTCTGAATTGTTCGAAGTAGTATGCGCGTGTTATGACGTAGAATTAACGTGCAATGACTGGTGTACTCACGTTCGTCCTGGGCTTGGGGCGACGCAGGGGGCGACGCAGGGGGCGACGCAGGGGGCGACGCAGGGGGCGACGCAGGGGGCGACGCAGGGGGCGACGCAGGGGGCGACGCAGGGGGCGACGCAGGGGGCGACGCAGGGGGCGACGCAGGGGGCGACGCAGGGGGCGACGCTGGGGGCGACGCTGGGGGCGACGCAGGGGGCGACGCAGGGGGCGACGCAGGGGGCGATGCCGGGGGTAGTAGTGGCTCTGCTAGTTGTGGCTCCACCAGTGGCTCCACCAGTGGCTCCACCAGTGTCTCCACCAGTGGCTCCACCAGTGGTTCCACCAGTGGTTCCACCAGTACACGAAATCAAAACTTTGGTCCACCAGTGCGCGTCCACCAGGTGCTACAATCCACCAGTTTTCGATGCTGGCATTAAGGCCTTTGGTTCCGTCTTTTAAAGCTGTTTTAGGCCACCAGTGGTTCAGTGGTAGCACCAGTGCGGGGACGGTGGAAGGTGCCGGGGCCAATGGTCCAAAACTGTCGGGCACCGCTGTCTGGCAGGGCATACTTTTGCGACTGGAGAGTGCCTGCGCGTCACAAAGTATAGCAGCAGTTAAAAATGCTCTTGCCCCTAGGCCATTAAAGACGGTCGTTAGTTGTGTACATACGTGTGGGAGGTGCGGGAGGGTCGTCCGGCTCGTCCCAATGGAAGTCGGCGGTTCCGGACGTGTGGGGCACCACCAGGGCGTCACCGGCACTGCAAATGATGAAGTTAAAGTGTAAGTTCGGAGCGTCTAAAGTGAACTGTCAAGAGTGGAGTGTCTTGTGTAAGGCCGTTCTGCTTACCATGGCACGTGCATGTCCCACACGCGCAGCACCTCAAGGTGGTCCCTGAGAGACAGTGACGCCATGTCGAGGAACTCCCTCACAGACTTATGTTTTGCAAAGTCGGCCTTTGCCTCCATGAAATCTCGGTCAAATGTGAGGGCCAGGTTTTCTTTAGGGATTGTGCGCCGTTGGCGCCGCTTGTTCTTTTCATTGTGGATGCGGCGCAGCTCCCGGAACGCGTCTTGCTCTACTTTTCTGATGATCACTGACGAAAGAAAAAACGCCGGTTATTATCAACGTGGAACTTAGGAGGAAAAATGCGAAGGTAATTGGACAGTGGTTCATTTAACTTACAGTTAAAGGAGCTAAAATGGGGGTGCTTCCTGGAGAGCTTGGAGTTGATGGTGCGGTTGAGGCTTTCTTCCCCACTTGAGACGGTCAGGCTGCGGTTGTTCATGGACAACTCTTCCGGGAGAATGGAGCCCTCAATCCATTCTCGCCGGAAGTAGCTAGTCGGAAAAATGCACAGGACACCAATTAGCAAGACGGCAGAGGATTGGTGTGGAAAGAGATATGCATGTCTTGTTCAACTCCTGACTTTTACAAAATTCAGTGTACTTACCCCATGAACACCGCCGCCTTAGCCAGGTTCTCTTCTGGCAGCACACTCATTTCCTGCATACACACCTCAAATCCGGTTCTTATTTGTGTATGGGGCAGGCGAGGAATGGCGCACACCATCCGAAACCACCGTCTCGTAGCGGGGTCGGCAGAAGTGCCCTCCACCTGAAGCTGGAGGCCACACTTCTTCATGTGCTCATGGATGGCCTTTCAAACAAAAAATACGCGTCGTTAGTAATTGTCTGGGCGTTGCGTAGGTTTGAAGCCCGACTGTACTGTCATCCGCCCCGGTAACACTGAAGGGGAACTCTCCTTACCTTCAGGTAGTGCCATATACAACCGGATATGTTTAGTGGCGTACGTGGGTATGTCGCCTTCCATGCGGCACGGATGGCCTCTTCCCAGTCCATCACGAGGTTCCTGGCCCTACATCCATTCTCCTTGAGGACCTCTAAAACGGCACGGTATGCGGACGTCGTTTTCGCCGTCATGACGGCGAAGCAGAAAGGATGATACTGGTGCGAGAAAGGAGAAAATGTGTAGTGAAATGAAAGATACCACTCATCGTAGATATTTTTTAGTGCATGATTCCGCAGAGGCGTAGCCAGGGGGGGGGGGGGGGGGGGGGCTATAACCGTAGACCGGGTTAGGCAACCCGCTTTGAAACGCCTGAATGTAGGCTAAAAGCGCAGCATATCACGTCCGGAAACCGAAGTCTGGCTAGGCCCCTGCTGAAGCGTGACCATTTAACTTACCCGTCCGTATGCCAGCATTGAAGCGATAAACACCTGCATGGCAGCATCAAGGAATGGGGTGAGCTCAAAGGTCCCATCGCTGACTATGTATGTGTCGTTGCGGATCATTGCCATGATCCGCTTCGACACATACACCAAACTTTCTTCTCCCGGTGCTCCGACGATGCCATGAAAGAAGAGCTCATCGTCATCATAGGTCTTGGTGAAGAACATCAGAACTTTGGTTACGGGGCCCAAACAGTTCGATAAAATACGAACAAACCGAAGTTGCCATTGTGGCACCCAAAGCTGTTCTGTTGCACCGTTTGGTACCTGGCATCAAACAGAGTTGGTGTTGGTGTCATATCACTTCCGTTCCCTGCTAAAAACATAATCGGTGTCGACTGCCATTCCACTTTCGTTTCACCTTTGAAATAGGGGTTGTCTTGGTCACAAAATGTACGTTGGGCGCCCCTACGAATCATGGTTTGTTTTCACCATCAGGAGAACTCTTGAGTAAGATCAATAATTTTTGAATTCCGGATCCAAGGCTCATTAATGGCAGTCCAAAAAGAAGATTGTTGTTCCTTTCAAAAAGCAATATTTAGCAGGTGTGCTAGTAAATTAACAGACACCATCAAATGTTTAGTATTTCCATCGAAGCCGATTGAACCGTTGCCAAGAAAATCAAATTAGTGTTTGCGTAGTGGGAAACGTGAATAGTAATTAAAGAACAGGAGCTTGAAAATAATTCATTTATTTATACTTGGTGGTACAGAGATACTGCAGATGTGTGCACAGACAGAACATGAAAGAAAACTGGAATAATCCATGGAAGCTGTTTAAAACTTACACAATAAAGAGCATGACTTTTTTCAACCATATACATTCTGAGGTGAAGATTATATTCCACAGTGACAAGTTGTGACAAAATAAAACCAACATTGTTTTCTCTATTCACAAGAATTTTATCTATGATGCCAAACACAGGCAGCCCCAATTTATTAACAGAAGTTATAACACATGACCCTGGTTGATACTTGATACCATTGATCATAACAAAACGAGGGCTAACACATCTGCATTGGAAAAGTGGTGGAACGTAGGGGAACAGATCTAAAATATCTCCCTTTCTATAATCAACACATTTAGAACTCATAGAGAAGCGCTCAGAAAATCCTTTCTTACACAAGAAACGAAAAGCAAGCCCAAGTTCCTGCTTAAGAGCGATGGACAATGAAATGTTTACCCTTGAAAAGCAAATATTTGTGTACCTCTTTACCTCCCTATGTTGCGACTCGAACCTCATGCTCCAATAATGAATTGGCGGACCTGACTGCCGAATGATACGTGGATAATGCAACATGTGATGGTGTTTCGGTTTCAAAGTATTTCCCAGAAGGTCTATGTACAATATATGATGTTGAGTAATGAGATAATCCAAATAAGGAATCGATTTTAACTCTAACTTTCTAGACATTAAAATCAAAACAATCTCATACAAGAACAAAAACAATTTCCAGTATTCATCATCAACTGGCACATAACTACCTACAAGTGCAGGTAGATGTTGTACAAATACCAACATTTCATTAGCTGACATTTTGATATTTCCAGACTGCAGTTCCTTTCCCGCAATTAACGGCGGTTTATTACTGACATTACCATATGAATGACTAAGAATCATTTCATTTAACAGTTCAATAGAAAAATAATTCTCAAAATAAACAAAATTGTATAATATCTCAACGAGATCATAACAACAAACTCCCTCCAGTACATCATGCATGAAATCAACTGCGTAGTTAGTTGTTACATGGAATGATTCAATATTATTAAATACACATTCTTCCTTTATACCAGTTTGAGAAACATCGTTGGTAGCTACATCAAGAACATAATTATCAATGTTACGCAGCAAGTTTAAATTTTCTTTAGAACTGCACCGACAATCATGTTTAAGCATTTTACAATACAGACATGGAAAGTTTGCAGTGAAACACTCAGCCAACCCAAGAATTCCATGAAGGCCTAAATTGTCACCAAGTATAAGTCCAACATCAAGATAAAGCTGGCACTTCTTATTTTCAGTAGTAATTGAAATGCCATTTGAACGTAAATCATTTACTTCATCAATTACTTTGTTAAACGTGATTTTATTGTTAGAGGATTCCAAAAGTGGATTGTCAGCATATCTATCTGCAGCATGGAACAACAACACTAAGGAGTAATTTTCAATTAGAGAAACAAAGTCAGGAGGCAAGCATGGACACATGGAATTCATTGCACCTAATTTGTGAATATTGGAGTGAGGTCCAATAGCATTCCCCACATCCACTTCATCAAAATGAATAAATAAAGGAAGTACAAATTTATCCCCAAAATCTCTACATTTAGATTCCCAAAGTTCTCCTTGAATAAAATTACTTATGACACCATTCTCTTTCTCTGTTTTCAAAGCGCTTAAGTAAGACTCCACAGAAGACATAACATTAGGAAGCTCAAAAAATCTACGCCACGTCTGTTTCAAACTTAAGAACTGCCCGGTAACACTATCAGTCCCCCTTCTACCACAAACAAAGGACTCGGGTTTGAGAAAAACGCCTCTTTCCATTAAACAAGAAAAGCGTTTGAATTCTGTTTCTAATCCTTTAAATGGATTAGATATAATTGTCAACGTTTCACACAAGCAGGAATGACCATTGTCAGATATAGCAGACTCTTTACGTAGTTTGTCAACAACTTTCAAAGCAAAGGAAATACTTTGTGTGATCACAGTAGAAGTACACTCAACTATTCTTTGCACAACCGCTCGAGAAACAGAAGGATCAGCGTAAAATTCTCCTATGAATTTTAGAGCGCTGTCTTTTAATAGAGAGAAGTCAATGTCATCTAGAATCTGACTTTCATTATCATCTCTGTCACAACTCTCCTGTCTTTGGTCATAAAGATCAAACAAGGAGGCAGGGGCATCATCACAGTTATCTGAATAAACAATAAATGCCTCTGATTCAGACTCTTGAAAATCATAATCACCACTAGTATCCATACTGCAATCATTAAATGCTGGATAGGAACACTCATCTCTCAAATGTCTCCGTAAACTATTGAAGTTATTAAAAGCTCTGGGGCAACCAATTTGGCCACAGTTAACATGAGTATCAAGCTTAGATCCATGTTCTAGCATAAAGTGCGTTTTCAAAGCAGACAGACTACATAAAACAGAACCACACAATGAACATCTGTACATGATTGCAGTTAACATTAAACCTCACAGGAACAAAATACTAGATCAGTCTCTTAAACACTCAAAATACTATGAGGTCAACATCCCACTAGAAAATCAAGAAATATACAACTCCCTCAACTAAAATCCTAAATGAATATCACCTAGATCACAAAATATAAATATCAACAGTGGGGGATATTACACAATCCTGAGCAGGATCAAGAGTCCACAACCCACATAGAAATATTGAAAAATAACAACAGAACAATGACAACAGATAAAAAAAGTTAAATATCAACAAGAGAGATATCACAATCCTAAGCAGGATCAAGAGTCCACAACCCACATAGAAATATTGAAAAATAACAACAGAACAATAACAATAGATCAAAAAACATAAATAACAACAAGAGATATATCACACAGCCCTAAAAAGGAAAAGTACACTGGCGACCAAAATTAGCGGTCCACTTTTTCCGAAGTCCGCCATTTCGTTGCTAGTCGACCTAGAGAGCTGAAACTCCGTGTAAGCACGTACCAAAGGTTCATCTTCCAGGTCCCTGGACGCCAATTTTATTGGTTCACTCTAAGGGGTGGAACCACCCCCTTAACTCCGACAATGTCGAAAATCGCCGCGAAGGGCGCCGATAAAACCCATGTGGCGGGCAAAAATTGTCAATTTTTCAGTCGGCGTGAACTCATGGACCATTGAAGCTGCTGATTCCTGAATTTCGACACCCTACGACCATCCCTTAATTTTGGAGGGGGTGGGGGTAGTTTTTGAATTAGGGGTCGTAGAGTTTCGAAATTGATCGCAAAGGGTAGCAGAGGGCTCAGGGGCGTCAAAAATACCCGGCGCGACTTAAATCGACACCATAAAAGTGTAATAAACTCGTAAAAACTGAAAAATTAGGCTTGTTTTTACAGTCACTTTGCGTCCCTCTACCGCCGCTCTCAGTCGAGTTAGGGTAGTGCGGGAGACGGTTTTTTACAGTTCGAACCTTTACAAACTAGGCCCCAAACGGAGAACTCAAAATCTCGAGGGCTTCAACCTTGAAACTACAGGGGCGCATACCCCTGCAAGCGATTTTCAAGAAAAGTCAATTTTTGAATCGAATTTTATGGCACGCAAATTGCGCGAATATTGACCACAGCCACTGTAATCATCGAAAAAGTGCCAGGCGCGTTCGTTTCCATGGATTTTGTGGCCTGTAAGAGTGATTGTTTGGATGTCACGCTTTAACAATGGGGTGTAAGAGTCTATGCTACCGCAATTTAAGGGTTGAAGCCGTCGAGATTTTGTGTTGTCCGTTTGGGGCCTAGTTTGTAAAGGTTCGAACTTTAAAAAACCGTCTCGTGCAACACCCTAACTCGACTGAGAGCGGCGGTAGAGGGACGCAAAGTGACTGTAAAAACAAGCCTAATTTTTCAGTTTTTTCGAGTTTATTACACTTTTATGGTGTCGATTTGAGTCGCGCCGGGTATTTTTGACACCCCTGAGCCCTCTGCTACCCTTTGCGATCAATTTCGAATCTCTACGACCCCTAACTCAAAAACTACCCCCACCCCCTCCAAAATTAAGGGATAGTCGTAGGGGGTCGAAATTCAGGAATCAGCAGCTTCAATGGTCCATGATTTCACGCCGACTGAAAAATTGACAATTTTTGCCCGCCACATGGGTTTTATCGGCGCCCTTCGCGGCGATTTTCGACATTGTCGGAGTTAAGGGGGTGGTTCCACCCCTTAGAGTGAACCAATAAAATTGGCGTCCAGGGACCTCGAAGATGAACCTTTGGCACGTGCTTACACGGAGTTTCAGCTCTCTAGGTCGACTAGCAACGAAATGGCGGACTTCGGAAAAAGTGGACCGCTAAATTTGGTCGCCAGTGTAGTTCACAGCCTACATAGAAATATTGAAAAATAACAATAACATTAACAACGTATTTAACTTGAGCTCACTCTAAGAACTATCACAATATAATGAATACAAAGAGATCAAGAGCTCTAAGTAATAACCAGAGAAATATCACAATCCTATATAAGAAGAGATCAGTAGCTAACTCTCAAAGAATATAGAACAATATTAAAAATATGAAAGTTCACAAACTGGAGAACACACTTAGAAATATCACATAAAATTCCAGCACAAATCTACAGAGTAAAGAACTTCATAAGAGGGATCAGCGCAGGAGGCACAGTATCCCACTCAGTATGAACATTGTATATTTTCTGCTGAATGAGCAACCACATGTTCTTGCTTTCCAATGCATACTCCAAGCACAAAGCTTGAACAGATTTGAATGTTATGTCTATGGCTTCAGCAGGGGAGTTCACTACATAAAAGTCACTTGGCTGGATGACTACTAAACACTTCTCCACATTCTGTAAATCTTTCCCAATGATAACTGGAAAAGGGTTAAATGACAGAGGCTTCTTAAATCCCTGCAGCCACTTAACCTTCACATCAATAGCAGCCTTCAGTTGGGATTCAGTAGCTACATGCAAAAGAAAACCCTTTTGCATGTCAGCTTTCGTTGCCGTCCAGTTGTTCGGTTTGCGGCCTCTCACAACTACTTGCGGTGGAAATAATGTAGATAGTAGTGACAGAAAATGGTGGCAAACATTTGCTATAACAAGAGAAAATTCACAATTAACTTAAAACGCAAGACAATAAAAGGGGATGTATAGTACATTTCCCAGTTTCCAGTCAATTTACAGAACAATACAACTGGACCAAGGCAAAGACCTTAGAAGTGACTTGCCAGATCTTTAGAAATAACACACCCAGTTGTAAATGTGTGTGTAACTTTCTGATCAAGCCGACCAACTAAAGTACCACACTTTTACTAAAAGATTGGAAGTGTGCAACTACTTACTTTTGTGACCTTGATCAAGATAGTTTTGCAAGCTATCTAATAATGTTTTCTCCAATTTTTTATCTTTTTCTAGCTTCAGAAGCAGCTTAGCAGCAAATTTAGGAAAGTTAATACTAAAATTATCTCCAGTTCCAGGGTACAAGTGGTCATAATCTTGTTTAAACTGAAACAGAGAGATTCATTTGGGTCTATCAGTATCAAGCATAATTAATTAAGTAGTATAATAGTAAAAACAGCAATGTTAATAATAATAACAATAACATACCAGCTTCACAGCCAAGGGTTGGCGCAGAACGGGAAACCTTGTGTAATACTCAGCAACACTAGTTTTGTTGGGTTTACGAACATCCAGCAAGTTCATTCTATATTTAAATGTTAGTCTCCAGTGATCCAATACATATTGCTCGGGACCCAAGTTAACATTCAGCCACTTCACTGACTTTTCAACATCTGCAGGTATTGTCACTGCAACTTTTAAAATACAAAGTAATCATTAGAAAACTATTTGCTACTTCCACACATAACAGTACCAATACTATTTCAGTACATACCAGAGCTAGGAACTTCAGCCGCTGCTCCATAGTCCCGAGTTGTTCTGAGAGGTTGAAGTATCTTAGCTTTCACTCCTTTCTGTCTCCAGTAGTAATACTGGTTGTTGAGTTTCCCTTTGGCAGTGAATATGACATTGAGAACGTTTCGAAATGGCTGATAGAATATAAGCTGCAAATCAAAGGGAGAGAATGTAATACCTGAAACATTGCGTGTAATGTGCTACATTGCTATAAAATTATGTACTTACGCTGTCTTCCTTTTCAAAAACTAGTGGAATCGCTCTTGATAGCAATGTTAGTCTTCTGCGGGATATACTGAAAATTAATATTCAACATTAAGATATGTGAAGAATGACTCATTGTTAAGCACCAGACATAAATTCAACACTCACTTTCCACTTGGTTTTAGTTTCCTTAGCTCCTCACAGATGATCAGTGAAGCGATATTATTTCTGTCCGTGTCTGTCCGTTCATCATAACTGCTGGCGAGCAAAGTCTCCCCTTGAAAGGAAGCGGCGAATAGTTTCCTCATTTCCTAGAAAAACAAAGAAGCATGTTAGCAAAGAGTCAGTAAAAATAAAATAATGCATTTAATAATCAACCTACATCTGCCACTTCTTCTAAAGCGCTCGGGTCAAAAGTGTCAGCCTCATCAGTACAGTTATCATCAGACTCAGAGTCGCAGATCCCTGGGATGAATTCTTCCCTCTCTGTACAAACACAAAACAAATTTATAAAAAAATAGCAAAAACTAAAAACTTTTCTTCCCAAAGTCTTTTTGCACATTACCAAAGAGCTGACACCATCATATTACATACCGGACAATACCCGGCGCTTCTTCACAGGAGTCTCCAACTCGGAATCTGAATTTTGGTTCCTCTTTATCTCCCCCTTCCTATCTTGGAACACTGGCCAGAACTTGAGAAACGAACCCGGACTCAAGAGGCTACGAGCGGTCGTTTCATCAAGGAGGGGGAAGGTGTGTAGGTCAATGTCAGCATCTGAAAGGTCAATCGCAATAAAAAAGTAATTACAAAAATTAATATTGAGGGTGCCAAAATAAAGTCAGTGAGAGGCAGACACTCTTCCATTCAAAATAATGAATTACAGTGGTCGTTTACATAACCATAAACAAAGCAAACTTGTTACATGTTACTCGTACATGACACGGCGTAATCAGTTACACGCTTACGTTTTGCAGGTTATGCTATGCTCTTTCGTAACTCTCTGCGTTTTAAATGAAAGGAACACATTGAAAACAGCGTACGGGCTTGATAAAATGGAAAGAACAGAAAACTCCCAACCAACGAAGCCGGTATCCATAACCTCAATGACGTGAATGATACTAAAAACTTGTACGCAAACATCAAGTTCGTTGCGAACCATCTTATTCGTCGCTCCAGCTTTAAAACTAGCGAATTAATAAAAACACCACTCATTCATTATCAAATCTTACGAACCTTCGAAAACGACGGACCCAACCAACGAAGCCGGTATCCATAACCTCAATGACGTGAATGATACTAAAAACTTGTACGCAAACATCAAGTTCGTTGCGAACCATCTTATTCGTCGCTCCAGCTTTAAAACTAGCGAATTAATAAAAACACCACTCATTCATTATCAAATCTTACGAACCTTCGAAAACGACGGATAATTGAGGGAGGCCCCAGCTGCTGAGAACCTCTCGCAAGGAGTGCAGCGCAGACGACGACATCGTATGAAAGATTGAGGTGGAAGAAGCCGGCTCGTAAAGTACATTCGAACGCTGTCATAAACCGGAAGTGTTTCTTCCCCGCCAATTTCATTTGGCGCGCAGAACGCAACATTTCAAATTCCGCACGAATTTCTTTTCATGTGGAAACCCAAAGACGATCGATGTTAAAAATCAACGCCGATTATTTGCTGAGAAAAAACGGATACTGATGTACCAAACCAAACTTGTTCGATTTAGCGCATAAAATAAAATAGTCGGTGAGACTAAACTTGTAACGAGCACTCATCAGAACACTTTTGGTCTGGCGACAAAACTTTAGATGTCCATGCCAGCCGGAACTGATAGAACACATTTTGATGCCCACGACCGAAGTTTTGATTCCCTGCAACAACTACTTTTCTCAGTGTGGGGGCGAGAAAAAAAACCTATTATCTTACAAGGGCGAAATAAGTACGGACCGTTCAATTTCAGGTGAATCGAATAAAACATTCATGGCACCTCGACAACGGCTGAAGATATCAACAGCAGAAAAAAGTAAACTTAAAAATGTTATCTTATAAGAGACCGAAGTGACGCAAATATGGTTACCAAAATATTTCGTTAAGCATTGAGAAGATCGTGAAGTGACGAAATAATTATGTGACGGAGTGATAGTCATCTATGTGCAAGACCTGCAGCTGAGAAGAAGAGTGCGCACCGGCCGTAACAGTAGGGGAATGCTCCCGGTCGAGACCGGCCGGGACCGCAGCCGCAACGTTAGGCGTAAAAACACGAAAAGTGTCGTAAAATTCGATGGGTGCTAAGAACAAAGTCGGTTCTGCGGCGCGCATCTTCACTACGTCCGTTCTCCGGCGAGCGCTTCAACATCGTCCCATGCGACATTGGGGCTGCCTCGCCCCTCAACTGCGTACGGATGGTGAGGGGTGAGGCGGCCCCGAGGTCGTGTCGTACGATGTTGAAGAGCTCGCCGGAGAGGACCCTCTATGTGCTCCCGAAGAGGATACGATAGAAACCACTGTACTTAACGGCATCGATTGCCGATTGTGGTGTACACGTCAGAAGCCGAGCTGTCATTCCGTCTGAGCTGAGCCGCTACTTACCAAGGTGTCGATACCGGGGGGACTGCAGCATCCTTGCCGCATCACCGAGAGTCCACACCTCCGGCGGGTTATCACGGCGATATGAAACCGCCGCCTTGATAGAGTCATAGTCAAAAAAATCAGCTACTTGAGGCTCGATTCTGAAAAAACAAGAACAAACAAACATGTTTGCGTTTTCACACTCAAAAGGTCATAGGACAACTTTGTCCCATAAAATGTTTTGTTTTTAAACAAAACGTAACTGAGATAGAATTTGTCCCATAATTATGCTACAAATCGTATCTCGCATGTTACAATTTGTCGCACCTTTACGTTACATATTGTCCCAATGTCGTGGCTGCTTAAAAACTCGTTTCATTGGACAAAATGGGCCCATGGACATTCAGAGTGTGGCCGATTCATTACGGAGCGACGCGACTCAGGGTACAAATGAAAGGATGGAACTCTTTCGAATACTACTCACCTGGAAATGAAGTTGTCGTATATATCCTTTGGACGGCTGCCGTCGTTCTTCATAATGTCTTCAATGAGCTCAGCTCTTCTTTCCAGGTACTTTTCATAGTGCTGGGTGGGCTTGTGGTTGTCCGTGGAGCTCCGCGCTCCCTCACTCATTGCAAAACTACACCCATCTGGCTTGCATGTGGCCCGTGCCCAGCACCGTCCCTTCGAATTTCTTCCTTTAGTACACCGTAGTGTCAGGAGGCCGATTGCAGCATCCCCCTTCTCCTTATGATACGTAAACCCCGTTCTGTCTATGTAAATATTTCCATTCCGTTGCCCCTTGATGACTCTGACCTTCTCGGCTACCACGGCAAACCTTTCCATGATATTGCACACTACGAACTCAGTGACCCTACGGCTTGACTGCACTTTACAGACTGATTTCCACGTGTTTTTTTTTCTTTTTTTTTGTGAGCGCGCTAGATGTGTCCATAGTGCCAACTTCTGTTACGGTATTCTTATGTTATATTTTGTAATTTTCGATTTATTGCCGTCGACCCCCCCTCCCCCCTGTCCCTGAATAAATTTCACATCTCTCGAACGGAGATATTTTAAAAGCTGAGACCAAGGATTCATAATTCGTCATTGTCGGATTCAAAATCAATGTACATAAAATTGTGTTGGCAGGATGCTGTACGCCCCCCCCCCTCCCTCTTTCTAATTTCTCCCTTCGGCCGTGCTCTAAGTCACACTGTAACAAATTCTATTGGGATATTCCAACAATTTGATAGAAAAAATTGCAGCACGAATAGTTGTGATTTTACAACAAATTGTAAGCAAATTTCCAATACTGCAATTCTGATATTTTACAAAATTACACACTCTAAATGTTCAAGGACAATTTTGTCCTTGAGCTGGGGCCAGATTTCAGCACATCTAAATCTAGAGCCAGTTTTGTATCCGAAAAGAACAAAAAAAAATGTTCCAAGCAAGACAAGATATGCTTAAATGTGGCCCCAGCTCAAGGACAAAATTGTCCTTGGACATTTGGAGTGCGTTGCTCGAAGACGTTCTGCATATAAAACCCCGATTTCCATGTGTTCGATAATACCGGTAATACTTTTAATTTTTCTTCAACCATTGGTGTACTTTTAGAACGCATTAACTAGTGTGCTAATCCTAAAATGTGCTGTTTGGGCCTGGTTCTTTTACATGTACACCCTGTTTATCGATTATTTTTATTATTGTTCTATTTGCTTCGGTGATTTAGTCGGTGACTTTCTGCGAAGGGGCCGTCAAGTCACAAACCTTCGGGCTCTACTTCGTTCGGGGTTCGCCGCAGGTGAGCGCCACGGACGTCCATGCACTGCACCGCCGAGGAGGACGGTGAGAAATTTTATGGTCACCGGGTGCTCCTTATCACAGAGCACGGCGTGTGGGTGGCCGTCTTGGCAACATGCTGTGTTGGTCCCCCCACCGTGCCGACGCGGTGCGGTGCTTCTTCGTTTCCGAGTTCCGAGGACGTTTTCTGTCTGTTTGCAGTGCTTACGCTCATCGCATCACCCTCCCGGACGACGGCTGTCGGTGAGGGCCGGATGCTGCGTTGTCGGCGAACCCCACCCCACGGAGGCGGGGGCCGCGCGAACTCACGCGCACCTGCCGTCAACGGTGGCCTCGGCGCGGAGCACACCGAGCACGCCGGAAGCGCGCTCTGGCGCCAGACGAGCCATGTGGAGGATAGGCCACCCGCTGCACACGTCCGCCAGCCGCTGACAGGTCATAAAAACTATGGCACTATCCACGGACACGTCGTAATAAATACAGCTTGTAAAGTCAGGCTGGTCTGTCCCCGCCCAGATTGCGCCTTGTGGGTAGGCAATCGCAGACATGTGCAGCGCACACGTGTCGTGCGGGATGGCCTACCCTGACATTCGCAGGCGCTCGCCCACGGCTCACGGCCTCAGTGGTTGCAGCTAAATCGTCTATTATTGTTTTAAAAAAAGACGATTTTAAGAGTGATAAGGATGTACGGATCGAACCTGTAAGGACACCATGACTACCATGAGGATGTACTTTTCATCCTGAACCTATTGTCATTTTTGTTTCCAATTTTGAAATTGAGAAAGAAACAAACATCATAATGGTCTTCTGTGATTTTCATAGTTTTTCTCAGACCACGCATTTTGGCAAATTAGAACTAACAATCTAATATAATAATCAATATATTGAACATTACTATGGGATTTTTTTTTGGTACAGTGTTTCTGTGTGTCGGTGTATATAGTATCTTGCTTTTGCCAAAATTAGCAATTTTGGCGAGATATAAGACAAATCTTTTAAAATTAACTCATATAGTATGTCGCAATAGGGATGTTTGGAGAGGTTGAGTTAGGTTAGGCTATATCAAAAGGACAAAATTGTCCTTGAACATTTAGAGTGTGTAATTTTGTAAAATATCAGAATTGCAGTATTGGAAATTTGCTTACAATTTGTTGTAAAATCACAACTATTCGTGCTGCAATTTTTTCTATCAAATTGTTGGAATATCCCAAAAGAATTTGTTACAGTGTGACTTAGAGCACGGCCGAAGGGAGAAATTAGAAAGAGGGAGGGGGGGGGGGGGGCGAACAGCATCCTGCCAACACAATTTCATGTACACTGATTTTGAATCCGACAATGACGAATTATGAATCCTTGGTCTCAGCTTTTAAAATATCTCCGTTCGAGAGATGTGAAATTTATATATATATTGCCTATGTTTATGTGTAAGGGGTACAGATGATAATTGTATTCATGATAATCTCCTTGGCACCTTCAGCTTCTGTGTGGTATAAGAATCTCAGAATTGTCATAATTTTCCACCACCAACCCAGCCAGGAATCATAAATGCAAATATAATATCAAAAGTTGTGTGGCTGGTTGGCTTGAGAATTATTTAGCGAGCGAAGCGAGCTCACATTCTCAAAACGGGCCCCGCGACAACTTTGGTCGTGACTCTGTCTGTCTGTCCGTCTGTCAGTCACGGACTTTCCAGAAACACCACACAACCGTTTTAGCTCCGCTTTTAAGTATCGGTTCCATAATAATCGGTCCACAAAATGACGAGCCATTTTTTCGATTAATTGCGTTTGAAATATTTCGTAGTACTAGCAGATGTGGGACATTTCAATCCGTGCGGTTGGCACACTGACGGAACTCAGTGACGTCACGGCAGCCGTCCGGCGCCGTTTGGCAGGCTGGTGGTTTGGCTTTGCTGCGATATATTATGTCGCCGGTAGGTTCGACATGATTTTTGGACATTCAATTCGAGATTTCCTGTTGCCGTGGTGTGGTGTGATGACAGGTATGTGACAAGTAGTACGTCGGCTGCAAAGCAGTTTGCGTTCACGTACGTTTCCCCGCTCCATGACGTAATTTTTTACGACACGGAATAAAATGTATCATGAAGTGGGGGTCGATTGACTGTCTTCATTCGTTTACGCGTTTCGTTATTAAAGCAATTTCGCATCCGCGGACACTTACTAGACCGCTGTGTTATGGTTACATAAGTAAAAGATGCAGTTGTTTACAAACAACGTTCAGAGGTTATGTTCCCCTGTGCCTGTCCTGGCTATTGTTAAAACAGCATTAGTATTCACGATTTGGACTACTTCGTAACCTTGCAAATATATTCTTTCTTAATCGCATTTCTACTCATGTGCTACATGCCATAACCTTAAACTGTTCGGAAGTAGTTCTTACTGTACTGTTTGCGCTCAGTTATCAGTAGCATACTCTTGTCGCAACCAACAAAGAGGGAGTTGGAAGCATCGTTATCCAGGTGAAAGAAAAAGTGCGTTTCCTAAAACCATGTCTTCAATTTGTTGCAGTGCTTTTTTCTTGCGGTGATGATGCAAATGTATGGCGAAACCACTTTGCTGTGACAGTGGTTCGGTTCTCATGTGACATGTTTCCAATCTCAAGTCAAGAGACCATCTCAAATATTATGAGGTAAGCATCTATTTAAAAATTGTTTATGTAGTCTGTTCATACACCTTTTTGTTTTCATTCAAAGTCCTGTTCTTCTTTCAGGTGACGAGGACAAGCTTTGGGCACATTGTTGTACCCGAGTGTAAATTTATGCTGGGCTCGTATTGAGCTGAACCTGGTCAGTAGTTCATTTGCCTATAAACATTCTTTTGCTTGTGAGGGGAATGTGTGGCTGCAACACGCCTACAGCGATCTCTGATTGATTTGTTTTACGTTGACATCAACATGCTTCTGTAGCCAAACTAGTATCTAATTTTTTGTTGTTTCAGAGCACATCAATGTCGACTCAGTAAAAGGGGCATTCCATATGCTCTCAGGTGTTTGAGTCCGCAATCTTTATTGTCAAGCACCTGAAGTTCTAATGTAAGTTGGCACTAAACTTCATGCGAATATGGAAATGCTTTCAGATGACTATTTAGACTGATATGTTAGATGTATCATTATTACGCTTTTCCTTTTTCCAGACATTCCAACTGTTGCTAACATCAGTCAGCAGTGTACGAAAGTTCATGATATATAGTGCCAGTGCCTCATGGAAATGGTAGACCGTTCCTGTCCACTCCTGTTACCATTGCTTCCTCGTGAAAGCGCTCAGCTGATTCCTGTGTAAAAGGTTCTTTGGTAGTGTCTGTTGATCCCATTCTCATTTATTTGGAACAGTTCAGATCTTTATCCTGTATTTTTTCCATTCATAGAACATAAATTGTTGATGTAACTTTGAAAACTTTGCCCTTATGTAACACCCTTAATTTAGCTCAAACATTCTCGACAGTTGTATTGTAAACCGTTTCCTCAATTTGTTTAGAGACTTTTCAGTGTTATTTTGGCTTTACCAATCTCTATGAATTGTTTACCTGTAAATGAGATGCCCTGAACTTGATAAAATGTCTAAATGTGATAAATAAAATTGCCTTCTTGCTACTTATGCATTGTCTTTCCCTAGATCAGTGATGCTCACAGTATGCGCACATTAGCTGTGCCTGATTTATTTTCGTTTAGGACTCTGAAATTATTTTGGGCTTCTATACATGGGTTTTTGCATCAATGCGATTTGTAAATTGTTTATGTAATGCTTATTAATGACTTACTTTAACTCTGCTCAGTTCAAAGCAATTATAAATTGCAATAAATCATCTTTATGTCTGAACCCAACAAAAACTACTTTTCTCTCTCTTTAAAAATTATCATTTCTTTCACGCACAGTCTTACAACATCACTTTTTGGGGCAGGACGGGGGAATAATCCAGGCAACAGTGAAGGCCAAGGGGAGGGGGGGGGTATACGAGTTGTAAGAGACCCTACATGACGAACAGGGCAAAACTTACAATAAGGATAAAAGTGGATGGGTTGTCTCCTGGTGGTGGCTTTGGTCGGGTGGGGTACTCATCGGAATATAATCTGAGGCTAGGTTAGGCACTGAGTAGTTGAAAGGAGGATCAGAGGACGCTATGGGTTAGGTTAGGCCGAGGAGAGGGGTGCAGTCGTGCCTATGGCATCGACGCCGTTCACATACCACGCAACTGGCAGAACACCGACACGCACGCATCGGGTTGCACCTCACCCTCCCTCCCCCCCCCTCAACAATTGACACATTTTCATATTTTACGTAACACGTAGATCATTCGTTAACCTAAAGACCTCTTCATCCCCGGCGCAAGTAAAACAAGAAGAAAATCAACCCACATTAGTGGGATTGCCATAGTCTCGTTCTTTACCCTAGTACGTAATACAAAAAGTTTAGCACGAAGTACCCACTTCAGTCTTCACTTCAGTCCCCCCCCCCACACACACACCTTACTTTTTTCCCCCGCTGCATGACCCTGACGAGCGCCTGGGGCATAGGCAAGTGCACGAGTGGGTGTATTGCGGGCTGGCCTATCCCCACCTAGGCAGGCGACTCAAACAAGCATTGCCTATCGCGATCAGCCATTATTTCATGTTAAGTTTGAAATGTCTTTACGCTTCGCTCGCTACATTACGCGCAGCATTTCGGAGCGTACCCCTAGTCCTTATTTCAGGAATTTCATACGTTGTAAACTAACTTTGAACGAATGGTGTCTCAAGATTGTGCAGGAGTTGAAGGGTTCCAGAAAGACAAATATTTGAATGAGGTAGCAGGAAAAGATAGGAGAATAAAAGACTTAAAAAATATTGTTTCTCACTATAAAGAAAAAGGAAGTTACGGATATTGATTCCTTGAAGAAGGTTGGTGATGCAGAGCTATAATGGTAATTCTATGTGTTAACAAAAACAGTCTGTTTCTATTTATGGTGCTAATTATTTGCTTGTTCAACCTTATTTCAGGAATCTCATACATTGAAAACTAATTTTGACCGAATGGTTTCTCAAGATAGTGTAGGAGTTGGAGATTTCCAGAAAGATAAATTTTTGAATGAGGTAGCAGAAAAAGATAGGAGGATAAAAAACTTTGAAAATATTGTTTCTCAATATAAAGAAAAAGAAGTTAATTTAAGGACTGTAAGTTGTCCATTTTCCTTTCATGCCGTGGGTTTGAAAGTTATTTACACTTTTATTTAATTTGCCTTATTGTTTAGGAGCTAGCCAAAGTCAATGATCTTGTGAATGACTTCAAAGATAGGGAACAGACATTAAATGAAAAGTGTATGAAAGAGGTGGCACAGAGAGAAGACATCATAAAAGATCTACAGAAAATTGTAGCCAACCACAAAGAATAACCTTCTTTGAAGACAGTAAGTTGTCTTTTTTCCTTTTTCATGCTCATTTTTAAGTTGTTCATATTTTTATCTCGTTTGCCTCAATCTTTAGGAGTTAGCTAAAGATATGAATTGCCGTAGTCTGCATCCTCTCTGCACTGTATATGGTGTTCAGCCTTCCAATTTTTTACTTTAATTTTAGGGAAAAGCAGCGGAGACTAATTCTTTGAAAGGAAAAGTTTGTAAGAAGCGCTTATCGTTGACTCTCAAACAAAAGAATGGATCACAGCGGCCGCTGACATGTCCTGCAGCTGTAAGCCTCCAGGAATTTGACGACTTTGATCAAGATGTTTTTAAGCCACCCAAATCAAAGAAGTGCAAGTGAACATCAAGACCAAATAACTCACTTGAAATGCATCTGATTTTAGTTCAAATAATAATTTTAATATCCAAATAAAATGCATTAAAAATGATACTTCTGTTCTCTTTCTAATTGTGTGATAATGTGAGATGTTAACTTTCAGGGACACATATGAGATCTTGCCTATAATAATTACAATATTCTTTCTTTCCCGCTAAAAGTACGTACCAAAGTTGACTAGTTTGTAGGTTGAAAAAACTGTTATTGCAACATTTGAAACATTGCCTTGTAAATCAGCTTTAAAAGTTCTTTAAGTACCCCCTACACAGCAAACTAACTTTGTTACCGCCCTAGGTGGTATGATGGAAAATTGTGTAATTTTCAGTATAATTTTTCTGATACATACGCATTTGTGATTCAGAAGAAGCATTACACTGACGATAGAGGATTCTGATAATGGTTTTAATAAACTGCATTATAGCTGTCAAACAGAATACAGCATAATTTGAGCAAAGGAACGAGCAATGAAAATGTTAAAACAGGACATCACAAAGAAAGATTCATTAAAAGTGGACACTAACTCTGAACCATGAATTTCACCAACACATGACACATGGAACCATTGGTCACATTTTGCACAACTAATCCAAGTATTGCTATCAGTTTCTGCATCTTCTAAGAAATCTCTGCAGCACACAAGGCACTTTTCAGTATCAAAGGTTTCTCTACTCAAACACTCTCCAACAATGGTATGATAGATTTCCTTACGAAAAGCATTGATATTACTACAAACAGTGTACGGATGAGATTTCCTTGCCATCTGTTGAGCAAATGCACAAATATGAGCTCCACAGTTAAAATTATCGGTCTGTTTCGCTGCTTCAACATAAACTACTGTGTCCCAATTGGACTTGGGGAACGACAGCTTCAGATCTTCGCACAACTGAAAAAGCAAAACCTCCATGGCGTTACTTAGTTTCCCCTGTAATGGGTCATAACACCAGAGTTGTGTTGGGGTCAAATCTAACCGGACAGCAATAATGAACCGGTGACTTCCAGACAGGTTTGCCGGCAACAGAATCACATCCTTTTGTGTATCAAGTTATTTAACAAGGTAACTGCTGTTAGAGCGGCCTCGGGAAGCTCGCCAAGCCAAGTCTGAGGAAAGAGAGAGAACAGAAGGATATTGCTCTTCTAGACAATCCAAATAAGCATTTATGATGGAGGAGTAGAGCCAGCCGGGATGGAATGCAGGGTCCCTCTTCATACACTTCATTTTTTCATCAGATGGCAGGTCATATTCTAAAGACTTCAAGTTGAGCAATGAAATTTTCTCATTGCGACATTTAAGGACAATATCTGTCAGGTCAGGAACAAAAGAGAGAGGAGGGGTGAAGTTCTTAACAGAACTGCTAGTTTGAAGAACAGAGAGCAGGTTCTTCACCACAGCTTGTCTTTTGGTAGGACTCATTCCCTGTGCTTTACCCCTCCTCCTTGCAGTTGGCCTCTTGAAAGATGACACTTGAGAAGCTTGGGTCTTCAGCTTCTCATTAGCATTGAATTTCATGACAGGCTCCATAGGAGTAACATCAACATCTTCAGAATCTTCAGAACACATGTACTGGAGCTGTAAAACCAGCTCACCTGTCACATGAGCAGCATGTGCAACAGCATTGGATTTTGCTATAGAGTTACTGTCATTAGATGAAATGAAGTCAGCTAACCGTGACAAATTTTGTTCCAGTTCTTTGGTACTCTTAGCCAATGGTCTCCTCCTTTCAGAATCATTAGACATTTGAGGTACAATAACAATGTCTTCCTCCGGCAATGGTAAATCATCAATGTCACACATCACATTGTCTCTTACCTGCTTCACTAAATCTCGTGTGAGGAAAGAATGAAGCTCGTGCACATGTTTGCATAATGGATGGTTATCCTTGCAAGAACATGAGTACATATGTGCACATAAGGAGCTACATGCAAGCTGAATACATTTGGAAAAGCAGTGATCTGATGGGCACTTTTCATGATAGCGCACAATAAAGTAAATATCCTTGCCAGAAGACGCTTTAATGTCCCATGTGTTTTCATCAACTTGTTTAAGATCTTCATCCTTCAGTGACATAGCTCTTTTATGTCTCTGAAGAATATCTTGAGGTTGGGATGCTGTTCCAACAGTTGCTTCCCGTACTCGAGCAACATGGTCATCCCATTCAATATCTAATAATATATTAACAAGATCATCAAGTCGGCGATTCACCTTACGCTTCAGGTACACTTTCTTTAGCCGATGATGAAAAGATTCAATGTGCCCAGTGGTGTTAATATTTGCATGGGGGAACTTACGAAAACACATTGCCCACTTTTGCATACGGACTTCGTAATTTTTACGGTAGTATTCAATGTAGGTCTTGGTTTGGCTTGAGTTTTCATACTTGGCAATGAATCCTGACTGCATCTTTTTGAAAACCTCTTCATCTTTTTCATTCACCATAACACGCAGTTCAGTCATCATATCTTCACCCATGTTTAGGGGCACATGTGATTTGAGGTTCTTCTTGAGTGCACGCAACAAATGCCACTTACAAAGTATGTGACGCAGTTTTCCAAGTGAACCACAGATACCCAGGTCCATGGCATTGATTAGGGCTGCATCGTCATCAGATATCACACAATTAATGTCGAGCTCAACACCTGCTGGAACATTAGCCTTTAGAGCCTTGAAAAAGTATTGCAAGGTTTCTGCATCACTTTTACTGGTAATCAGATGTGCCACAGGCCATCCTCTACGATTGTCATCAATTATCATCAAAGTTAATTACTGATACTTATAATGGTTTGTCCCATGCGTTTCATCAACAAGCAGTATTTTGTGACAGTGATCAGCCATTAACTGAGCTTGACGTTTTGTTTGAATGCACAGCATAAATAATTCTTTGTGGTTTGGAAGAGTTTTAATTTTCTTAGGGCCAATATCAACATCAGCATTGTATCTTTTGTATAAAACAACACAATCCTCTTCTTAACGAAGCTTCTGCACCATTAAAAAGACAGCTTTAGCTTCATCCTTGTGGTATCTCCTTCTTTCTCTCCTTTTTCTGGCTCGTTCTCTTATTCTTTTCTTTGCTAGAACTGCAGACTTGCAATTTTGAATGTCTTGAGTGGATGATGATTTTGGGATGTCTTTCTTCTGAATGTCACACAAGATCTTGGTTGGGGAAACTCCCCAAGCAATTTTTTCATTTATGTATAAATCATTTTTCTTTGACACAGGGTGATGAACAAAATCTGAGGAGGTGCACTTATGACTGTGAGTGGGGAAGTAGAGAACATGAATTTTCTCCTTCTCATCCTTCCAGACTTGCATTTTGGCAATGCAGTAATGACCAACCTTGACTGTACCCTTGAAGTTGATACGTGAGGTTTTACGCTGAGCATGCTGACAATAGAAATATTAAACTTTGCTGGCAGTTTGGCCACTCTTCTGGCTGAAGTAGGAAAAGGTCTTCTCTTGCTCTTCATCTTTCCATAAGTGAAAAGCATTTAGAGAATCAAATTCTTTTGAAATAGGGTCAAGAACATCCACATCTCCATGACAAGTTTTCAGATGCTCAATGAGACTGATCTTGTGATTGAATTCTGCAGCACAGTCTGCAAAGAGACAGGGAGTTTTAGCCCTCAATCGTTGCTTTGAAGAGTCACCCTGACACAATGTATGCTTTTCTTGACGTGAGCTTTGTGACGGGCGTCAAGTTGGCCAACTCAGTTGGCCAACTCCGGGCTCAGCTTAATCAGCTTGTGCTTTGGATAGGAACCGCAATCGGATCTGGACCACAACAGAGAAACATTCCAAAAGCTGACTCGTGCACTAGGGAACAACATATCCAAAGATGGCGGAACATTTTTTCATCGCAAATATTCGGTTTTCGGGGTGGACTTAGCCGAAAACGCTTCCCAAAATTCAACAAGGCATACAATGACTAAATGTCCGTTTAAAGGCTGCGAAACAACATATCCAACGATGGCATAACATATTTTCTTCGAAAATGTTCGGTTTTCGTCGGTACCCCTAAACTTGCTGCACGTACCCCTAAACTTTGAAGAATCGCTGATGAAACGGCTATTTTTCGCTCTGTGCGGCACTTTGAGGCCGCGTGCATGCGGCTTTCCCGGTGGAAATTGCGGGGTTTCCCGACGATTTCTGGCGGTTCGGGGGTCTGACTACACGGGTACCAAGTGGCGTCGCGCTCAGGTACCGGCAACAATTATGTCACCTACCCCTGAACTTTGAAGAATAGCTGATGAGACGGCTATTTTTCGCTCTGGGCGGCACGTTGACGCCGCGTGCATGCGGCTTTTCCGGTGGAAATTTCAGGTTTTTCCGACGATTCCTAGCGGTTCGGGGGTCTGACTACACGGGTACCAAGTGGCGTCGCGCTCAGGTACCGGCAACAATTATGTCACGTACCCCTGAACTTTGATGAATCGCTGGAGAGACACCTATTTTTCGCTCTGTGCGGCATTTTGAGGCCGCGTGCATGCGGCTTTCCCTAGGGAAATTTCGAGTTTTCCCGACGATTCCTAGCGGTTCGGGGGTCCGACTACTCGGGTACTAAGTGGCGTCGCGCTCAGGTACCGGCAACAATTATGTCACGTACCCCTGAACGTGACATAATTGTTGCCGGTACCTGAGCGCGACACCTTTGTCTTCAAAGTTCAGGGGTACGTGACATAATTGTTGCCGGTACCTGAGCGCGACGCCACTTAGTACCCGAGTAGTCGGACCCCCAAACCGCTAGGAATCGTCGGGAAAACCCGAAATTTCCCTCGGGAAAGCCGCATGCACGCGGCCGCAAAGTGGCACCAAGAGCGAAAATTAGGTGTCCTACCAGCGATTCTTCAAAGTTCAGGGGTACGTGACATAATTGTTGCCGTCACCTGAGCGCGACGCCACTTGGTACCCGAGTAGTCGGACCCCCGAACCGCCACAATTCGTCGGGAAACCCCGCAATTTCTACCGGGCAAGCCGCCTGTATGCGGCTTCAATGTGCCGCTTACAGCGAAAAATAGCCGTCTCATCAGCGATTCTTCAAAGTTCAGGGGTACGTGACATAATTGTTGCCGGTACCTGAGCGCGACGCCACTTAGTACCCGAGTTGTCGGACCCCCGAACCGCTAGGAATTGTCGGGAAAACCCGCAATTTCCACCGAGAAAGCCGCATGCACGCGCCCTCAAAGTGCCGCACAGAGCGAAAAATAGCCGTGTCATAAGCGATTCTTCAAAGTTCAGGGGTACGTGACATAATTGTTGCCGGTACCTGAGCGCGACGCCACTTAGTACCCGAGTAGTCGGACCCCCAAACCGCTAGGAATCGTCGGGAAAACCCGAAATTTCCCTCGGGAAAGCCGCATGCACGCGGCCTCAAAGTGCCGCACAGAGCGAAAAATAGGTGTCTCTCCAGCGATTCTTCAAAGTTCAGGGGTACGTGCAGCAAGTTTAGGGGTACCGACGAAAACCGAACTTTTTTGATGAAAATATGTTACGCTATCTTTGGATATGTTGTTCCGCAGCCTTTAAATGGACATTTAGTCATTGTATGTCTTGTTGAATTTTGGGAAGCGTTTTCGGCTAAGTCCCGCCCGAAAACCGAACATTTGCGATGAAAACGTGTTCCGCCATCTTTGGATATGTTGTTCCCTAGTGCACGAGACAGCTTTTGGTCTGTTTCTCTGTTTCGGACCGGATCTGACGGCGGTTCCTATCCAAAGCACAAGTGGATTAATCTGAGCCCGGAGTTGGCCAACTGAGTTGGCCAACTTGACGCCCGTAGCTTTGTGGTTGTCTTTTCGTCTAGATGTCGATCCACACAGCTCACACTTGAAGGTTTCCACAGCTGAGACATTTTTCTCACAAGCACGTTCATGTCTTAAGCAGTTCTTCCTCTGAGTAAACAGTTTATGGCAATATTTGCAGAAGATCTTGTTTGCTGATGGTGGTTCAGGAGGAGTGCGAGATCTTGAGGAACATGTCTGAGGAATCACCACAAAATTGTCACAGACTCTCTCATGGTCTGTGCAATCCTTATTTGAGAAATATTCTTTACCACAGAATTAACATTTAAATACTGGATCATATGCTTCATGCAAAGGATCATCAGTCATGACTGCAGTTACAACAAGAGAAAATAAGACATAAAAATGGAACTAGTAATAAACTACACAAACATTGACTAGTTCAGACACAAATAGGAAATAGTAATAATACAATGGGGACAGAATAAAGAGAAGGATAAAGTAGGAAAATTATCATACAAAAGGACAGAAGGAGAAGTATTATGAACTAGTGAACTTAACTTACATTTGGACTAGCTGCCTAACTCTCCTGACCTAGGGAACAAAGATAACAAAACATCATATGAAAAACTCTAACATGAGTGAGTGAATTTAAGATTGTACAAAAGTTATACAAATCAATATAACAGAAACACATGTTCAGTTCCTAAATTTAAACCAGTTAACGCAAACAATTTACAGTGCACATATTCCTTAACCATAATGGAAGATGGGATACCCTGAGGCACTGCAGAAAAAATATGTCCAAGGGTACCCCATCTTCCCTTATAATAGAGGTAACATTGTCAGTTTCTTGTGCAGTCCTTTAAGAAATTATTACTATTGTAAAATGACATGATTGTTCAAATCATCAAGAAATTTCAGACCCATCCACAAGAACTGATTTGGCATCTGAAAAAGAAGAAAAGTTGAGATGAAGTTTCTGAATGTAATTGGGTGGCTTATGAAGACTCTTTTAAAAATAAAAAAAGGGGGAGGGGGGTCTTTTGCACAAACCTGTTCCCAAGCTCCATCAAAACCAATGCGTACCATTCCTCCTTGGCACTCAACTGAACATGATGGACCTTTCATTTCAATTCCTGAAGAAAAGCAGGGGTTGAGAGTCAGACAAACTCTACAAATCAAATGTATTCATTGGATTCAACATTGCATTCAATGACTCACCATCAATGCAGCTTCTCATTTTAAAAACGAAGGTTGCTTGTCCCGGATGCAATTGGTTCCAGTTTGTCGTAACCACATATTTATCTAAGTACTCCTTGGTACCTGGACTATGTCCCCCAGAAGTAATTTCATTCGTACCATCATGTTTCCAAAGTAATGTTACAGGACCTACACAATCATTACAAAAAACACATTAACATTTATCATATTGCAATGAAGTCTTGAAATTACAATTTTATCAAGAGAACATGACTTACAGCAAGGATCTCCTTCCATCTCGTTCAGCAAAACCCAGAGTACTTCGCTGCTTACCGAGACTGCGGATATACAGCCTGCAAAAATAAACGATGATGAGTACCGTAAAACCCGGTAACCTGTACAGCACACAAAGTAGAAACTCGGAAACATCGAACAAAATCTGACTTACATTCGGTTACCCGATACCAATTAGCAACATCAAACAATATCGAACAACTCACCATTGCATCGGGCCGCTCCAACTCCAAGTCCAAACTCCTCCCGTCGTCACAGCGCGCCGAAACCTCAGTCTTCGCTTCGCTCCGCCCCCTCGAACCTCGGCTGGGCGCGATGTCGGCGCGATGTTGCCAATGTTGCAAAAACCGTCGAAATCGGTGACGTCACCTGGCTCGTAATTTCTTTCAGGTGCCCAACCGCCAGGCGCTGACGCGCCTCCTGGCGCACCGCGGCTAAGGCTGCGGCTTCGGCTGCAGCCAGTACCGCCTCATGCTGCTCGCGCCGCTCTCGCAGTCCCGCTTCAAACTCAGCGTCCTGCGCTGCTATGAGGTCCCGCCGAGCTGAAAACCAAAGCAGTTATAGGTCAACAAGGTCGGAGACCAGACGAGCTGCAGCCAGATATTCTCTCCTACTTCCCGCACATCATGGTCATCGTCGTCGTGGCCTACCACGGCCCGTATCCGTGGCCTGCCACGGCCGCGCCGCTCCAGCACGAAGGCTGGCACTTCGTTTTCCTCGTGAATTTCGTCCCCGCCTGCAGGTAAAAGATTGTAAATGTGTCGAGTGTCGTTTATGATGAGTACAGCCTGCCTAGAAACGTACATGACAAAATTACACACGGTATTTGAACCAAGACCAGGGACTATTCGAGTCGCAACGTCTCCTCCAAGTGCAATAATTGGAGTGTTTCTGGTGTGCAATACCGATTCAGAAGTGGAAGCTCTTCTCTTACACTTACTTATCTCATCCTCAGGCGGAGGAGGGCTTTGGGGTTGAATAGGGGATGGCTGCCGGGGGGGCGTCTCCAGCCCTCTGCCTGGGCTGGGAGGTGGGTGAGGCATCATCTCCTGAGGCAGAGTGACAGGAGCGGGTGGCTGCGGCGGCCCTGCACGCAAAAACAAAAAAAAATGTGGTCCAACAGCAAATTTTTTAGCGCGGGTGCTATTTTTTTTTAGCAGTATGGGCTTAGCTACAATTTTAGCACGGGTGCTAAACGCTTCTCTTTGATTCCGTGTAGCCGGCTTTTGAACTTCGTGTACGTCAACAGCTAATCTTGTAGGTAGAGCAGCTAGATTCCCAGTAGGAGCCGGACTACACGCCGGTTCTGAATAAGAATTAATTTGTGTCCGAACTGACACGCACATTAGCTAAACAGCTACTCACTGGTATGTGCACAGCAGTTTAAATCAGTGTCATTACTAAAATCAATTGTTCAGGTGCTAATAATGAATGGGCATTGTGTTAAAATAATTCATGGCTGCAGGTCAGCTGAGCATTTGAAATGCGTTCGCGATCTTAGAAAAATAATAAAAAATAGGAACGCACAAATCTTGTTGTAACAACTCTTTATTGTTTTCTTTTTTTCCTGTCTAGTTTATAAACTAGAAACACATAAACCATATAGATATAAAATATATGTGTAAAATAACATTCATAACAAATACACAATACACAACAAATCACAGAAGGCAGGGAGCATTAACAAGTAAACTTTGATTAGAAAAGTGTCCCGTACAGATCACAGTGGGTACTATGGAATCAAAGGATACACATTTCAAAGAGAAATGTTCTGAAACTGTGTACGCATGGAAATGATCAGAAAAATCAATGGTTTCATAAACATGAGTAAAAAAACATAAGTTTTCATGGGAGTCAACAACTATGAAGCATATTTTAGCAAAAACGGGTTCTGTATCAGATTTTACTTGAATAAAAGAACCTACTTTATATTGAACACCCTCCACCTCAACAAAGTTAGTTCAAAGCATTTCACTGAATGAAGACAAGGGTAAAAATACTAAAAATTTCTCATCTTCTACATTAATAGGTTTTAGGCGGCCAAACACTAAAACAGGAACAGATGATACATCCTTAAATATTTGAGTAATTTGCTCCCTGATAGCAATCGTTTTTAAAATATTCCTACGTGAATTTGTAGCATTGGCAGCCAAAGTCCCAGCCCGGTTTTTACCCTCAAACCGACAACACCATATGAAAATCAATGGCCCGACGAGGCGCATTATAGTACCATAGTGAACAAGATTGTGGTGCTTCGGTTTTAAAGTATCTTTAAATAAAGTGACATATAAAGAATTATGCTCAACTAAGGATTCTATAGCTACACAGATATCTTCGGTCACCACTGTACACAAAACAATGTCGAGAATTTTACGGAGAGCAAGGTAAAATTTCCAGACCGGGTCATCTTCAGGTACCAAATGCCCAACCATAAGAAAAAAATTTCTAACAAAAGTTAACATTTCACATGCACTCATTGTAAGATGATTGTTGTCTAAAGCTTCTTGTCTTATTGAATTAGGTTTGTTCTCCCCCTTTAATCCACCATAATTGTGAGAAGCAATATGAAAATTTAGTTCACATAAAGTAAAATACTTCTTAATACAATACAATATTACATGAGTCATGTCATAATGGCACACTCCCTGAAAAAGGTCATGCATAATATCAACACTGGGATTGTTCGTCACGTGAAAATCATGAACCTTATTCCAGACTGAGTTGCGAACAACACCAGTGGCAGAAGAGTCATTTACCAGCACATCCTCAGAATAATTCTCAATTGTTCTAAGTAAAGAGGCATCTTGTGTTGCAAAATGAAGAGACTCTCTATGAATCTTACAAAATCTGCATGAATAGTTGGCACAAAAAGAACAAAGTCAAGAATACTATTCAAACCTAAATTGTCACCAATTAACAATCCAATATGAAAGTATATGACACAGGATTTAGATTCTACACAAATTTCCAAGCCCTTCTCTACGAATTCATCAATTAATTTACGAAATACTGGTCCATTATGAAATAAATTCCGATCTTGAGACTTAAGTAACATGATAATAAAAATGTTGTCAATATGAGACCTCAAATGAGGAGGAAGGACTGGAATACTACAGTAAACACCATCCAGCTTTCCACTATCAGAATGGGGTCCAATACAATTATTGACCTGAAAGGCATCTGAAAATATGAACAATGGAAATCTTATTCCTGTTTTCCCTTCAACTTTGGATTTCCAACACTTACTTTGGTAAAAATTAAGTACTACTCCACCAGGAGCGTTTTCTGTCAGTACCGAATTCACATAATTCATAACACTATAAAATATGCCAGGCCTCTCAAAAAATGACTTCAGAGAATCACACAGTGACATATATGAAACTTTAACACTAACTGGAACAACAAGAGATGGCCCAAATTCTTCAGCATCTCCAACTATTAAATCATAGGGCTCGACCCACCTGGGGTCTTGCTGGAAATGCTTCAGCCTCAAATAATCGGAAGTTAAACCTTTGAATGGCGCTTTGCAACTAGCCAAAATATCATCAATACTACTTACTACATAATTCGAGACACCAGAAACCTTAAGTACTTGATTGATATAAAACTGTGCTGAGGATATATAACATTCTGTAAGCTCACTTACTTCAGATATTTTAGGATAAGGATAAGGATTTGTGGGAACAAAATCCTTAAGTTTACGTTTGTTACAATTTATATTCCCAGACAAAGGAAACTCAATTGCTGTTTTAGGAACGTTGTGCTTTTTCATTACATGGTCCTTGAAACTTTTCCAATTAAACTCTAAAGCAAAGTTTACAAAAATAAGAGCTCCAGGTCAGCAAAACAATTGTGTGTGATATCTTAAGGTGCAACTCCAGCCCTGCTATTGAAGCCACATCAAAAGGACACTTTGGACATGAAAACATCTTTACAAGTCTACTTCAAAGTTATATCAAAAAGACTGAAAAGTCCAAGAACACTTTGTGACGCTACACTCTTGTCATACTCGGTAAAAATTTTGTAAACAGCAGTTGGCAGAAGGATCCAAAGTGGCCGAGACTCAAGAATATTGAAGAGAATATTGTGCATTCAATGCCATATGGACCTTAAAGCAGGTATCGAGAGAGTCAAGTGGATCAGAAAACTGATAGAGAAAATCATTCACTGACACATATGATGTTGCAATCTGGCTCTCACTTCCCACCCAAATCACAAAGGGCTGCCTTGTTAGATTGAGTGATGCGAATCTTAAATCTCTACGAGAGACTGTTTCTTGCAGCTTAGATACATCCTGTAAAAATAAAAGAAAAGGATTACAACTTTAGTCTTTAATAAAAACCTGGAAAAGCAAGGGACAAGGCTCACATCTATCAAGGTGATGAATCCATTCTGAACCTCTTGTTTTGTTGGGCGCCAGCCAGGAATTTCAGCAGAGTTATTTTTCCCACCTCTTTTTTTAGATACAGTGACTGTAGGCTGTAGGTATGAGAGGCTCAGTAGAATTCTGATGCTGTTGAGTTTACCTAAAAGAAAAAATACAAATCAGTAAAAACACTAGATGCCAGAAGGTATCTGACCATTCATCATAATTTACTTTATATAAACATTCCATGACTAAAGTACAGCAGCCAAAGGAATATCCTCCCTTTGTGACAATCTAAATGACAATAACCGAACAAAAACTCTCACACATGGAAATAACAGCATTTCCTTATTTAAAAGCAATAATAAGAGATTAAAAATTGGGGAGAGTGCAAAATAGTCTACATAATGAAGTCCAATGGCTTGCTTATAGAATACAATATGACATAGCTAAGAAACGATTCATTAATTCATAACTTACCTCCAGTCTTAACATTGGCCTCCTGGTTAATCACAGCTTTCAAAAACCTGGGGCACGGTCGCACTTTTTTAAGCCGGTCAAAAACCAATGTCACAAAGTCTGAGGCTGAAGGCTGAGGTGACAAACCGAACGCTAGACTGGCACAAGCCGTGCTCAGTTAACTCGTAAGTATCGTCTACTTCGATTATGACGAGATAATCGATTTCAATTCATACTTGTCTTCTTCGTAAATAAATCGGCCGTACGCTATGTTGTTTTATTTAAATATCTCTATCACAAATATATCACTCGACATCTGTCATGACCCTAAATTGCGTTTGCTGAGTAGCCTTGTCGATTAGCTCCGACGTTAACCTGAGCGCCGTGATCACTAAACACAGTTAGTTGCACGGTGGTAGCACTGTGGCTAAATCGATACATCATTCACAGCTACGTTTCCAGTACACGCTTGGCAAACTCGTAAATTAGGGCGCAGCCAAACCTGGTAGCACTGGTGCTAAATTTTCTGCAGTTCGCCTAATCGGTCTCCGCTAAAGTGGTTAGCATAGGGCTGAAAACTATTTTTTTGCGTGTGCCAGCGGCGGCCCTGCCAGCGGCGGCAGGATCTCCTCACTCCTGCGTCCTCCCAGCTCCATGTCCACGACTTCCATATTGTCTGCATCCTGCAACAATTAGCTAGCGTTAAGCGTGACCATCCACTGAGTGACTTTGACTGCAAACAAACAGGAAAAACAACCCACTTCCTCCTCATGCAGGAAATTGAACAAGAATGGAGGGGGCATTGGTGGGGCTGGCAGGACCTCCATCTCCTCATGGTGAGGCGAGGGATTGCCTGCAGCGGCAGCTGCAGCAGAGTGGGCTATTGCAGGTGCAAGGCGTGCGGCTGGTGCACCCGGAGAAGCAGCTTGGCGGAACGCGTCGGCAAGGAGTGCAGCAGGGAGTGCTACCCCAGGCAGCGGCGGCGGGCCGGGCAGCAGCGGATCCGCTGCATCAGGAGCGGGCAGCGCAGCCCATCCGCCGGGGGGCTCCGGCTGCTGCTCGGCCAGGGACTATCGTGAAGTTGGCCAACTCCGGTATGAAAAGTTGGCCAACATTCTCGGGGACCGTCCCTAAGCGACAAATATACCGCAACGTCGTCAAGACGGCGAACATTCCGTGGACAGATAGAGTCGTGCAAACCGGCGATTGATCTCACAGATGTATGCGAAATTAAATCAAGAGTATAACAGCCGGTCTCAAGGCCCCCCACCCCGTCCTCGAGAGCCAACATCCCAACAGCTTCACATAGCGACACCAACTCTTCGGCAATGCTCCTAATGGGACACGACAGCACACACACCACGACCTGTCTCGAGACTTCCTACCCCGTTCTCGAGGGCCAACTGCTTTTAAGGTTTTAACACACGCCACTGACATGTTGGACCGTGTCAAAACTTCTATCGCGGCCTTAAACCTTCAGTCAACAGCGGTGGTTGCCTAGTCACCGGCTTTTGAGCTTTCAACTCGCGTTACCTCTAAGTTAAAAAGAGTTAAAACCTAAACCGCGGCTCCAAAAATTAAAACAAAACAGTTGGTGCCTATGCATCTGCTTCCAAAGCTTTAACTCGCGCTACCTTAAAGTTGGATAGAGGTAAAACCTCCAGTGGCTCCAAAATTAAAATAAACAACAGCAGGTGCCTATATATCTGCTTCTGAAGTTTTAACTCGCGCAACCATCAGGTGTGATAGAGTTAAAACCTCTAGCGCTGTTCCAAAAATTAAGGGACCAACAGTGGGTGCTTAAACACCTGCTTTTGAGGTTTTCGAAACTCTCACCAGTCAACACATGGTTGCCTAGACACCGGCTTTTTAAACTCGCGAGTTAAAACCTCAACTGCGGCTCTAAAAATTAAGTCAACAGCAGTGGTTGCCTAGACACCGGCTTGTGAGGTTTTAACTTTCACTACATTCATGTTGGATCGGGTTAAAACATCAACTGCGGTTTAAAAAATTAGGTCAACAGCAGTGGTCGCCTAGACACCGGCTTTTGAGGTTTCAACTCGCGCTACCTTCGAGTTAGATAAAGTTAAAACCTCTACCGCGGCTCTACTAATTAAATATACATCAGTGGTGCCTAAACACCTGCTCTTGAGGTTTTAACTCTCACCAAATATATGTTGGATCAAGTAAAAACCTCTACCGTACATTTAAAAATTAAGTCAACAGCAGTGGTTGCCTAGACACCGGCTCTTTAGGTTTTAACTCGCGCTACCTTCGAGTTGGATAAAGTTAAAACCTCTACCGCGGCTCCACAAATTAAATAAACATTAGTAGGTGCCTAGACACCAGCTTTTGAGGTTTCAACTCGCGCTTCCTTCGAGTTAAATAGAGTTAAAACCTCTACGCGGCTCCACAAATTAAATAAACATCAGTAGGTGCTACATGTGCATAGTTACTACATCCCCAAAAGCCGGTGTCTAGGCACCTTCTGATGTTTATTTAATTTGTGGAGCCGCGGTAGAGGTTTTAACTCTATCCAACTCGAAGGTAGCGCGAATAAGAACCTAAAAAGCCGGTGTCTAGGCAACCACTGCTGTTGACTTAATTTTTAAAGATACGGTGGAGGTTTTAACTCGATCCAACATAAATGCGCTCAGTGTTGAAACCTCAAAAGCAGGTGTTAAGGCACCCACTGTTGGTCCCTTAATTTTTGGAACTGCGTTAGAGGTTTTAACTCTATCACACTTGATGGTAGCGCGAGTTTAAACTTCAGAAGCAGATATATAGGCACCTACCGTTGTTTATTTAATTTTTGGAGCCGCTGTAGAGGTTTTAACTCTATCCAACTCGAAGGTAGCGCGAGTAAGAACCTAAAATGCCGGTGTCTAGGCAACCACTACTGTTGACTTAATTTTTAAAGCCGCAGTTGAGGTTTTAACCCGATCCAACATGAATGTAGTAAGAGTTAAAACCCCAAAAGCCGGTGTTTAGGCACCTACTGATGTTTATTTCTTTTGTGGAGCCGCGGTAGAGGTTTTAACTCTATCTAACTCGAAGGTAGCGCGAGTTGAAACCTCAAAAGCCGGTGTCTAGGCACCTACTGATGTTTATTTAATTTGTGGAGCCGCGGTAGAGGTTTTAACACTATCTAACTTGGAGGTAGCGCGAGTTAAAACCTCACAAGCCGGTGTATAGGAAACGACTGCTGTTGACCTAATTTTTAAAGGTACGGTAGAGGTTTTAACTCGATCCAACATATATGTGGTGAGAGTTAAAACCTCAAAGCCAGGTATTTAGGCACCTACTGATGTTTATTTAATATGTGGAGCCGCGGTAGAGGTTTTAACTCTATCCAACTTAAAGATAGCGCGAGTTAAAGCTTCGGAAGCAGATGCATACGCACCTACTATTGTTGATTTAATTTTTGGAGCCCTGGTAGAGGTTTTAACTCTATCTAACTTGGAGGTAGCGCGAGTTAAAAGCTCACAAGCCGGTGTCTAGGCACCTACTGATGATTATTTAATTTGTGGAGCCGCGGTAAAGGTTTTAACTCAATTTAACTCGAAGGTAGCGTAAGTTAGAACCTAAAAAGCCGGAGTCTAGGCAACCACTGCTGTTGACTTAATTTTTAAAGGTACGGTAGAGGTTTTAACTCGATCCAACATAAAGGTGGTGAGAGTTAAAACTTTAAAAGCAAGTGTTTAGGCACCAGCTGTTCTTCGTGCAATTTGTGGAAACGTGTTAGAGGTTTTATTACCATTTAACTTGAAGGTAGCGCGAGTTGAAAGCTCAAAAGACGGTGTTTAGGCAACCTCCGGTGTTGACTGAAGGTTTAAGGCCGCGATAGAAGTTTTAACACGGTCCAACATGTCAGTGGCGTGTGTTAAAACCTTAAAAGCAGTTGGCCCTCGAGAACGGGGTAGGAAGTCTCGAGACAGGTCGTGGTGTGTGTGCTGTCGTGTCCCATTAGGAGCATTGCCGAAGAGCCGGTGTCGCTATGTGAAGCTGTTGGGATGTTGGCTCTCGAGGACGGGGTGGGGGGCCTTGAGACCGGCTGTTATACTCTTGATTTAATTTCGCATACATCTGTGAGAACAATCGCCGGTTTGCACGACTCTATCTGTCCACGGAATGATGTTTTGCGCCGTCTTGACGAAGTTGCGGTATATTTGTTGCTTAGGGACGGTCCCCGAGAATGTTGGCCAACTTTTCATACCGGAGTTGGCGAACTTCACGATAGTGGCCAGGGCGGGGACAGCCCACTGCTGCAGGTCTTGGAGGACATTCTCCATGGAGTAGGACACTTCATGGAGAAACTCCAGAACGCAGCCCCCTGCAGCCAGACGTCGGTCGTGCCGGCGGACGTTGGCGGCGGCCTGCACATAGCCAGGCGCCCGGAGCCGGCAACTTTGCTGCCCCGCGCGGTACCGCCGTACCAGTTCTGCCGCCTCACGGTGAGCACGCTGTACCGCCTCTGCAAAAACGATGCCATCATTATTGCTAAATACGAATGGAGTCTCGAAACGGCAGAGGGGGAATTCCCCAGAGGATTTGAACCCTGAATCAGAAGGCGACAAGTAGCTGACAGCCGGCACCTGAACGAAATTCGCCCGTAACAGGTATCTATATGTGGTGTTCCTCATTACGTTTCAGCCCCCCCCCCCCCCCTTCTCCCCTCCATCCCCCATCCGACTGTGAAGCAACAAACGGGTTTAGGGGTCTTTCAAATACCACGTGACCGATTTGGGGGGGGGGGGTCTGTCAAAAGTCACGCTCCTATGTAAATGCATAGGAAGGTTAGGTTAGCCGTACCACGCAAGGGGGGGGGGGGGTGAAATTGTGGCCTATTTTGTACCACGTGGTATTTGAAAGGCCCCTTATCCATCCGGTGTTACGTACCAACCACGTCCCAGGTTGTCGGCCGTGGTACGTGGACTAGGTGCCTCCTGAAATGGTGGTGGTCGATCTCCACCGTGTTCGTCGTGGCGTGGTAGAGGCCGTGCGAGAGAGCCGTCGGGGCCCCACCCTCACCAGCCACTGGTCGTAATAGTACCGGAGCATGGGGTACGCCCTGGCATACACCTCAGGGTTCCGCCCGTTGCGGTGGATGCCCTGCCACACCGCGGTGAACCCTCTCGCCATGTCGTTGGCGTAGAGGCGGGGGAAGGCGCAGAGGCGCCGCAGCAGCTCCATCAGGACGGGCTCGTCCCGGAAGGCCTCGACGAGGCCGTACCTCCCTACGGCCTCGTGCACACGCACGACTTGGTGCCGGAGGCATCCGGACTGGCGGAAGCCGACCGCAGTCCCAAACACGCGCATAACCGTTGACGTCATCAGCGTCTATGACGTAGGGGGGATCGCTTCATGCTGCCATCAAGTGATCCCCTATGCGCTTCGTGCCCGCAGCACACCCGTGTCGGGGATCGCTTCATACTGCCATCAAGTGATTCTCTATGCGCATTCATGCAAATTACAGATATATCAATCAGTGCCTTATTTTTGTATTGCTCTACATTGTGAGCGGAATGGACTTCAAGTGTCAGAAACACTGGCGTTAAGTCAAAGAACAATTGAGAAGAAAGTGCGTAAAATAAAATTTCTTTAAGTACAATCTACAACATTTTATTTAAAAAAATACAGTCAAGCATAGACTTTGGTGCATTAGGTGCAATTAAAAAGCTTTCAGTAAAAACAGGTACTGCAGCAAATTATCACAGTAATTACTTAAATTGAAAAAAGGATGGAATCTACATTCACCTTCGTGGTGTCATCAACATTCATGAACGTTGGCTGCAGATCGTCGTACAGCGACCAGCTGTCACGACGTCGGCACACTGTAAAGTAATGTCCAATGCCAGCAGTTTTAGCCGACCTGGCCTCGGCAAGGGCAGGAGGGCGGAAAGCTATCAGTGCACGCAATTGATACGTAAGTCCGTGCTGCACGATCTGCCGAGGAATACGGCGCAGCTCACATTCCGGTGGCACCTCCACGGTCATGTCGTCGCCTGGGTCCACGCGGAAATCTTGATTTCTCGCGAGGGAAATAAGCATGTGTCTTTGCGGTTTTGCTGCGCGACGCACTGTACCGCCACACAAGGCACTCCTTGACAATGACGGGTCACGTAAGACCCACTCACTCTCCCCAACCATCCTCAGCTGTGCGGCACTAAAAGGCCTCTGACAGGGGGTTTCTGTCGCGACCTCGTTTTCTGCCAATGCGTAAAATAAAATTTCTTTAAGTACGATCTACAACATTTTATTTAAAAAAATACAGTCTAGCATCGACTTTGATGCATTAGGTAAAATTTTGAGACCTTTCTTCGAGAGCTTCTTGTCCCTTGCTCTCTGCTTCAAGGACGTCCACAGTTTGAAGCACTCGGCTTGCGCTTCCCAGGGCCGTAGCCAGGGAGGGGGGGGGGGGGGGGGAGTCGGGGGTCGACCCCCCCCCCGAAACCGGAGACCAGGCTAGGCAACCCGCTTAACAAACGCCTGAATGTAGGCAATAAGCGCGGCAAATCACCCCCCGAAACCCAAGTCTGGCTACCCCCCTGGCGCTTCCTTTCCCGATTTTGACGGAAACGCCGTTCTGAACGCTTTAAACAAGTCGTCGAAGACGGTCATGTTGGCGGTGGTACGCGAACGCGACCTCGCGTCGGATCAGCGCCGGTCGGCGCGGGTCGGTGCAGCGAGCAGGCGGCAGGCGACTTCGCCAGCCGAGAAGCGGCGGGGTGACTGGCAGCACACGGCATGGCCCGGCCGGCAGGGCCCAGCTAGCCTGGCGGCACGGCACGGCCCGCCGGGGCGAACGGACAGAAAGGCGCTGCGGCAGCGGCGCGGTGCCACCACGTACCGCACCGCGCCTCGCCTCTCAATCGAAGTGTCGACGTCAACAAACCATTTTCCCCCCCAACCCCCTATGTCGACACTCGTCGACAACCGTCACCCCCCCCCCCCCCCCCCTCTTCGTGTCAACGTAGATTATTGATGGCCCCTTAGTGCGTAATGGATTTCTGCTGTCGATCAACAATTTATTTTACAGAACCGCTAGATAGTTAGACCGTTAGAACTTCCACTTTGCGCACCTTTTAATACTCATTCCTAGTAGCGTTATGTGCTTGAGCAGCATGCCCTATTGGCCCAGCTCTAGTCAAGCTTCACATTAGAGGCGGCCTGCCTCGCGTCGCTTCGCGACGTCTTGCGTCGCCTTGCCTCTGAGTCACCGTCCCCGTGCTGACTGACATGACGGCGCGGGACGCGGGGTGCGGGGCTTATCGTAAACACGGGCGCGCAGTGCCAAGCCGTGCCTGCGCACCGTGGAATTAGGTCCACCATCGACATTTTGTCAAGGAGGATGTGGTGGCCAAACTTTTCGCACGACATCACCGAATATATTCGGTCCTGTGATAGGTGCCAAAAGGTGTATATGTACAGGGCATGTTACATATCGTCTTATGTGGTATCTATATTTTTTCATCTCGTTATTTCAGGTCAATACAGCAGTTATGAAGGGCAGCGACCCATTGCGGCCCATCCCCCCGCCTCGGGAAACTCTGAAACAGATTGGGGTAGATCTTGTAACGATGCCTGAGGTAGATGGTTATAAATATGCAGTAATTTTCTGTTAGCCACATATATTTGCACAGGCAGCTCATAGTTTTTTACTTTTCAGGTAAACATCTTTGATTGCTCGCTCATAATTATTCCTGTTCATCGCCCAGGCCACTGGAGCCTTGTCATAGTGAGCGTGCCGGAGAAGACCATTACATGTTTCAACAGTCTTGGACCGTCGTGGATCAGACATGTGCAGACGTGAGCATATTTTTTAAAAATCTGGTTAGTGCAAGGTTTTTAAACCACCTATATACGCTTTTTTTCCACACTTTAGATTATCATGAAGTACCGGACATGCGAGGCTAAGGCTAGAGGCAGGTCTCTTAATACTCAGGAGTGGAAAACCGAGATGGCCAAAAATGTTACCATGCAAAACAATTCCATCGACTGTGGGGTTTTTGTTTGCTACTACTCACGAATGGTGTCCGAGGGGAAGCGGTGCAGCCACCCTCCTTCGGTAGTGCACGGTATGCGACTTCAGGTTGCCAAAGAAGTGCTGGCATGCAAGCTACTCCAAGGAATGGTACATGTAATCCGATCAATTCTTAAAATTATTGCTTTTTGTCTGCCTTGCGTTTATTCTCTTGTAAAATTTTCAGGGAGATGAGCCATAATTGCCCAGCTCTGAAGGTGAGTTGATAAATTTGTTTTACTCCGTCCATAATACGACTTTCAAAAAATACTAAAAATGCCGTTGATTACTTCATTCTAGATGGTGTGGTCACGCGTGCGCGTGCGGGCCCTACTGGTAAGGCTTACACTTCTATTTGCGCTTTTAGTCATGCATACAACTCCAGTAAGCGTTAACAAACTAACACACTGTAACGATCTGGGGTTTCAGTAATGTGGCCACCACTCCAGAACGGTGGTCAGGTTCAAAAGGATGGAATCACCATATACCTGGACAACACGTGTGGAGTAGACTCCCTCGTGCATGCGTTTGCTGTGGCGTGTGCTGACAGCGAGAACTTCACACGGGATTTCGGTGACACTCCCGTCATGCAACTGGCAAGTCATATAGTTGCCCACGGTGTGACTGAGAGGACCTACATTATGCGGGCTGAACTCCTCCGAGATCATTTCAGTGGAAGGCGTACCAGAACTGCCACAGTAAAAATTAACTGTGCTTCAACACCTGGTGACCTGGCGGCAAGACTGCGCCTGCCACCGTCGCATGTAGACATACTGAAGTGCTCCTCGCCGGTTTGCCCAGCCCGCGAGCGGATGCAGAACATTACAGTAGTAAACGCTTCGGCTCCTATGCTGCTTCCAAAAGGCATTTCCGCTCTCTCTGCGGCATTGGCAGAAAACGAGGTCGCGACAGAAACCCCCTGTCAGAGGCCTTTTAGTGCCGCACAGCTGAGGATGGTTGGGGAGAGTGAGTGGGTCTTACGTGACCCGTCATTGTCAAGGAGTGCCTTGTGTGGCGGTACAGTGCGTCGCGCAGCAAAACCGCAAAGACACATGCTTATTTCCCTCGCGAGAAATCAAGATTTCCGCGTGGACCCAGGCGACGACATGACCGTGGAGGTGCCACCGGAATGTGAGCTGCGCCGTATTCCTCGGCAGATCGTGCAGCACGGACTTACGTATCAATTGCGTGCACTGATAGCTTTCCGCCCTCCTGCCCTTGCCGAGGCCAGGTCGGCTAAAACTGCTGGCATTGGACATTACTTTACAGTGTGCCGACGTCGTGACAGCTGGTCGCTGTACGACGATCTGCAGCCAACGTTCATGAATGTTGATGACACCACGAAGGTGAATGTAGATTCCATCCTTTTTTCAATTTAAGTAATTACTGTGATAATTTGCTGCAGTACCTGTTTTTACTGAAAGCTTTTTAATTGCACCTAATGCACCAAAGTCTATGCTTGACTGTATTTTTTTAAATAAAATGTTGTAGATTGTACTTAAAGAAATTTTATTTTACGCACTTTCTTCTCAATTGTTCTTTGACTTAACGCCAGTGTTTCTGACACTTGAAGTCCATTCCGCTCACAATGTAGAGCAATACAAAAATAAGGCACTGATTGATATATCTGTAATTTGCATGAATGCGCATAGAGAATCACTTGATGGCAGTATGAAGCGATCCCCGACACGGGTGTGCTGCGGGCACGAAGCGCATAGGGGATCACTTGATGGCAGCATGAAGCGATCCCCCCTACGTCATAGACGCTGATGACGTCAACGGTTATTCGCAGGTCTGAAGAACACTATTGGCAGTCGAAAGTGTGCATGTGGGTTACAAAACGTAATTTTTGGGGTAGATCACATTGTGGCAGCATGAAACGATCCTCCTTAACACGCTCCGTGTCGGGGATCACTCTATGGCAGCATGATGTGATCTCCCCCTAGCTACAACCGCGTCGGGGATCACTTGATGGCACCACGAATTGATCTCCCCCTGTGGGGGATCACTTGATGGCAACATGAATTGATCTCCCCCTGATGGAGGATCACTTCATCGCACCACGGTTTGATCCACGACACGCCTGGGGGGGGGGGGGGGATCGTTCTATCGCAGCACGAAGTGATCCCCGGATCACTGTATGGCAAGGATCGCTTCATGGCCCCACACCGGCGCGTGTTTGGGACTGCGGTCGGCTTCCGCCAGTCCGGATGCCTCCGGCACCAAGTCGTGCGGGTGCACGAGGCCGTAGGGAGGTACGGCCTCGTCGAGGCCTTCCGGGACGAGCCCGTCCTGATGGAGCTGCTGCGGCGCCTCTGCGCCTTCCCCCGCCTCTACGCCAACGACATGGCGAGAGGGTTCACCGTGGTGTGGCAGGGCATAGGGCATCCACCGCAACGGGCGGAACCCTGAGGTGTATGCCAGGGCGTACCCCATGCTCCGGTACTATTACGACCAGTGGCTGGTGAGGGTGGGGCCCCGACGGCTCTCTCGCACGGCCTCTACCACGCCACGACGAACACGGTGGAGATCGACCACCACCATTTCAGGAGGCACCTGGTCCACGCACCACGGCCGACAACCTGGGACGTGGTTGGTACGTAACACCGGATGGATAAGGGGCCTTTCAAATACCACGTGGTACAAAATAGGCCACAATTTCACCCCCCCCCCTTGCGTGGTACGGCTAACCTAACCTTCCTATGCATTTACATAGGAGCGTGACTTTTGACAGACCCCCCCCCCAAATCGGTCACGTGGTATTTGAAAAACCCCTAAACCCGTTTGTTGCTTCACAGTCGGATGGGGGATGGAGGGGAGAAGGGGGGGGGGGGGGGGGGGCTGAAACGTAATGAGGAACACCACATATAGATACCTGTTACGGGCGAATTTCGTTCAGGTGCCGGCTGTCAGCTACTTGTCGCCTTCTGATTCAGGGTTCAAATCCTCTTGGGGAATTCCCCCTCTGCCGTTTCGAGACTCCATTCGTATTTAGCAATAATGATGGCATCGTTTTTGCAGAGGCGGTACAGCGTGCTCACCGTGAGGCGGCAGAGCTGGTACGGCGGTACCGCGCGGGGCAGCAAAGTTGCCGGCCCGCGTTCATGAGGCTCACCTCATAGTCAGTGGACACGGTCTGCCCCACAACACCGAGCTGGGCGAACCGAGTCAGGATGGCCACATAGGCCTCCTCCGCAAATGCAGTTGTGAAGGCGTAGCCAACGGGGATCGCCTAAAAACAATCCGTCCCAACCGTTACAAATACTGTTGACGCTAAATGTTTGGCTACGGAGCGTTTTTGTCACATACGTGGTTCGACCAGTTGAAAACTACGGACACGACCTGCACTGCGTCCGGGGTCAGGGCACCCGCAATTATCTATGTGCCGTCCACAAACATTTGGGCGGACACCGGCAGCCAGTCGATAATCTCTGGGAAGGCGAACAGCAGACTGCGGTGCTGGCCGGCGCCCACCACGCCCTGATACAGCTGCACCGTCGGGTCCGTGAGACTGTGGCCCAGGTGCCTCCATGCCGCCTCCCGCAGAGCCCTGTCCACGTCCCCGATCCAGAGGGGCTGAGGTGGCCTCTCGTGGCGCCGGCGCGTGTACACAGCGCGGCACACGGGGTCCACGAAGAGGTAGCCGTCTCATCAGCGATTCTCCAAAGTTCAGGGGTACGTGACATAATTGTTGCTGGTACCTGAGCGCGACGCCACTTGGTACCGTGTATTCGGACCCTAAAACCGCTAGAGATCATCGGGAAAACCTGAAATTTCCACCGGGATAGGCGCCTGCAGGCGGCTCAAAAGGCCGGCCAGAGCGAAAAATAGCCGTCTCATCAGCGATTCTTCAAAGTTCAGGGGTACGTGACATAATTGTTGCCTGTACCTGAGCGCGACGCCACTTAGTCCCCGTGTAGTCGGACCCCCAAACCGCAAGAAATCGTCGAGAAAACATGACATTTCTACAGGGAAAGACGCCTGCGTGCGGCCTGAAAGTGCCGCCCAGAGCGAAAAATAGCCGTCTCATCAGCGATTCTCCAAAGTTCAGCGGTGCGTGACATAATTATTCCCGGTACCTGAGCGCGACGCCACTTGGTACCCGTGTATTCGGACCCCCAAACCGCTAGAAATCGTCGGGAAAACCCTAAACTTCCACCGGGAAAGCCGCATGCACTCGGCCTGAAAGTGCCGCCCAGAGTGAAAAATAGTCGTCTTACCAGCGATTCTTTTTTTTAGTTCAGGGGTACGTGACATAATTGATCGCGGTACTTGAGCGCGACGCTACTTGGTAACTGTGTAGTCGGACCCCCAAACCGCTAGAGATCGTCGGAAAAACCTGAAATTTCTACCGGGATAGGCGCCTGCAAGCGGCCTCAAAAGGCCGTCCAGAGCGAAAAATATCCGTCACATCAGCGATTCTTTAAAGTTCAGGGGTACGTGACATAATTGTTGCCGGTACCTGAGCGCGACGCCACTTGGTACCTAGGTAGTCAAGGCCCCGAACCGCTAGAAATCGTCGGAATAACCCGAAATTTCCACCGAGAAAGCCGCATGCACGCGGCCCCAAAAGGCCGGCCAGAGCAAAAAATAGCCGTCTTATCGGCGACTCTTCATAGTTCAGGGGTACGTGACATAATTGTTGCCGGTACCTGAGCGCCACGCCACTTGGTACCGTGTATTCGGACCCCAAAACCGCTAGAGATCGTCGGAAAAACCTGAAATGTCCACCGGGATAGGCGCCTGCAAGCGGCCTGAATGTTCCGTCGAGAGCGAAAAATAGCCGTCTCATCAGCGATCCTCTAAAGTTCAGGGGTACGTGACATAATTGTTGCCTGTACCTGAGCGCGACGCCACTTGGTACCCGTGTATTCGGACCCCCAAACCGCAAGAAATCGTCGGGAAAACATGACATTTCTACAGGGAAAGACGCCTGCATGCGGCCTGAAAGTGCCGCCCAAAGCGAAAAATAGCAGTCTTATTTGCGATTCTCCAAAGTTCAGGGGTACGTGACATAATTGTTCCCGGTACCTGAGCGCGACGCCACTTGGTCCCCGAGTAGTAGGACT
>CM049593.1:175226-212062 GCA_026979955.1 Megalurothrips usitatus
ACCATATCTTCCTATCAGCATATCAGAGTCAACCTCACATTTAGGGCACCGTATCTTGGGTAGTTTCTTAGAAAATTTTTACAATTGGTATAAAATACCAAAAATAAATTATAGGGAAGATTGACTGCGGGGGCGCAGCCCTCTACTATCCCCTCTCACGGCCAAACGAAGGCCCCTATCCAAATTTGCTATAGAACCGACCCTCCGTGGAATGAGACAAGGAATACAGACTTGTGCATGGTAAACCCCTCCGCGCTCCCCCGTGCTCGAGATCCAAGATGGCGTCCATTTGAAGTAAACATTTGGGAATATCTGGAGAACCGAGCCACCTAGAGAGGTGCGGTTTGCAGCGCTGGCCATCATTGCGATCTTTTCGCAATGGCACCGGGCTCGAGACCACGCACCCCGTCCTCGAGAGCCACTTTCCATCTTTTAAACGGTACGGTCTAGCGTCGTGCGGTTTTCAACATTGGCCTTTGCGGGCCGCGGCAAAGGGGAACATGGGCGCCACACCAGGACAACCGCTCTCCAGACCATGCACCCCGTGCTCAAGAGCCAACTTCTATCTTTCGAACGGTAGGAGGTACTGACTTGCGGTTTTCGACGTTGGACTTTGCGGGCCGCGGCAATGGGAAACAAGGGCACAACGCCACGCCTACCGATCTCGAGACCTTGCACCCCGTCCTCGGGAGCCACATTGAAAAAACATTGTACTCGAGTACCAAGTAAGCGATGCGTTTTAAAGAGATGAGTTTTGCGTTACTGCAGAGGACATGGGAGGGGGAGTGGGGGCTGTGAACGAGTACAGCCACTGGTTTCGAGACTAGGGACCCCGTCCTCGAGAGTCATCGAGGAGCGGATCAGTGACTCGAGACGGTTACGCTCGGTTAGGTTAGGTTAGTTGGGACCTGGCTACGTTAGGCTCAGTTAGGTAAGGGTAGTTTAGGAAAGGTTAACGGGCGCCGATGACAACAAGGCAATGTACGATACGTCCGGCTGCCACATGAGCGTAGCTGCGACTGGGCGGAAACAGCGACGCCCGCAGGGCGTCCTGCTGAGTGGTTGGCTTCGCAAGGTCCTACTCGTCAGAAGACAGTCGCCGGCAGGCCAAGGTAGGCGTGCGCCAGGCGTGGAGTGGCGGAACAGTGATTCGCGCTGAGCGAAGCCTGTTACGCCACGGCGCGGTCTGGCGTACGCCTACCTTGCACATAGGGCAACAATAATTTAAGTCCAGAACGCCGTGTTAACGAAGAGAACGGTCTCCATATCCAGTGTGTAGTCTCCCAGCGCTGTGCGGAGGGCACTGAATGACAAGCCAGCCGCCGAAAACAAACGCTCAATTGAGGCACTCAAAGGCAGCCCCGTGATAAACTTAAGAAACAACTGCGCCAAACGTGGGAGTTCGCGCTGGCCGTTGGGCCCTACTGCGTAGCAGCGCTGGACCGTCCAGGTTCGGTCCACTTGATCCAGTGTGCTGCTGTTGGGGAAGGGCAAGTTTTGGACGGTAACTTGTGATAGTGAAGCCGAATACTTATAATCTCGTATAATACCGTTATTGTTTATTTGCGTCTTTCGGGTGGCACCGTTCGACCGTGACTGACTTGCTCGCGGATCACCGCGGCCCGGCCGGGCCCGCTCGCGGCTCCTCTCCAGGGCTCCCTGCCCGCCGGGCGCCCCGCGCCCGAAGCAGGGTTATTAACGCTAATTTGAAATTTTAGCGCGCTAACGCTAAGCCGCTAACGAATATTGGTTAGCGTAGCGCGCTAACGCTAAAGCTCATGGAGAAAATTAGCGCGCTAACGCTCACGGTTTTTTTTAAGTCTGTAACATTTTCGTTGCGCTTGTGAAATGCACATTTTGAATGATCAGGAACTGGACCAGAAATAAATAGGGGGAATGGATATCGTAAGTAATCGTCTTTTTCTCCAACTACCACCGCTGACACTTGATCGAACTTTCTCATGAAGAGAGTTATCACCGACCACCAGCATGTCTACAGAAGTCCTGGCCGCGAAAAGAAGCACTCTTTCAGGTCTCATCCGGCAAGGCGGCAGTGTCACATTTTACTTAAACACTAACAACTAGGCCTATCCCCTTTCGGTACTGGCACTCAGTCCAACCTGAACATGACAGCAAACATGTCTAGCGACACCGCACGATCCGTCATGTAGCGATCGCAGCGCAGCGCCCCTGAATATCCGGAAAGGTCTCCCGTGTGGAGCGGCGAGACGTTGGTCACACGGTGTACATTAAGCGTTAGCGTAGCGCGCTAACGCTAAAGGTCATGGGAAAATTTTGCGGCTAAAGCTATCGCTAATTTAGCGATAGCGTTAGTGTCGTAGCGCCGCTAATCGCTAAATTAGCGTTAACAACCCTGGCCCGAAGGGCTTTCGGCTCTCTTCTGCCCGCGTGGCTCCGCCGGTCACTCGGGTGGCGGGGCGCGACGCGCGAAATGCGACGCGCGCTAATTGGCTGAGAAGCCCTGGACCGACTGGGTCAAAAATGTTTTGTCTGTCTGTTTGTCCGCGCGATTTCTCGAGAACGGTTAGACGTAGAGAGCTCAAATTTGGACCACATCTTTCTTGCATCATACCAGAAACAACCTCTCCTCAGGGGCACCGCAGCCTCAGCGGTTTCTTAGATAATTTTCACATGTGGACCAAAATTATAAATCCGCCGGTTGGGTCAAAGTAAGTGTGCGCCATGCGCCTGTCGTGGAGGGGCGGATCAGTGACGCGAGTGGGTTACGCTCAATTAGGTTAGGTTAGTAGGGGCCTGGGTAGGCTAAGCTCGGGCAGGTAAGGGTAGGTTAGGACTGGTTAAGCGGCATTGATAAGAAAAGGCTGATGTAAGATACGTTCGGAAGGCAGAACACGAGCGTGGTTGCGACCGTGCGGAGAGAGTGACGCCCGCAGGGCGTCCTACTGACTCGCCCCGCAGGATCCTACTCGTCAGGTGGCAGCCGCCGGCAGGCCAAGGTAGGCGTGCGCCAGGCGTGGAGTGGCGGAACAGTGATTCGCGATGAGCGAAGCCTGTTACGCCACGACGCGGTCTGGCTTACGCCTACCTTGTTTAAATGGGACCGCGGTTACCACCGCAACAGGCAGCAGCCGATGGCTGGAGCAGGGGCCCAGTGGTGCGCTTCTCTCCCGTTTTAGAATTTTTTTTAAAACCGATTAACGGTAACGCCGTTTATGCGTTAACGGCCGCCTTCAACGTAAACGCGTTAACGTTAATGCCAAAAGGAAAATGTAACTCGTTAACGTTAACCGTTAATGAACGTTAACGCGTTAACATTAAAGGCGTTAACCCGTTAATTAACGTCAACAACCCTGGTCGGTACGCAGGTCGCCTTATGTAAGCGGCAACCCTGGTATAGAGCCGTAGCAGCGTTTTAGCCGTAAATGGTGACCAGGATATTTGCCGAATAAAACCCGTTATAAAGTGACGGTTGCTTGCAGCGTCATCTTCGCCTTCCAAATAAACCCGGGTTAGAGGCCCTAAACCTTGTGTAGCCGGGTTTATCCCCTAAAATGGAGATTGCAAGTATACCGTCTTCAGACCACAGTGAGTACTTTCTTTTCTTCACAGATAAATCCTGGCTACGAGGTGACGGTTGGGTGCAGCATCATCTCCGCCTTCAAAACGAACCCGGGTTCGAGGCCCGGAACCAAGTGTAGCCGGGCTTCATAATTAAAAACCTGTGGCTTTAATTATTTTACTACATTCTTATGGGATCGGCAATGTTTTGCAAACGAAACCCGGCTACGAATTGACGGTTGAGTGCAGCATCATCTTTGCCTTCAACATAACGGCTTTGAGGCTTTCATCCAAGTGAAGGGTTTTTGTTGTAAAAATGTGTTTGTGTGTCTTGTGCTCAGTCTTTCGCGTAAGAAAAAATACTTGTTGACTGTTTGCCTATTGTGTATTGCCCCCTGGCTTTCTAGGACCACGGGGAAATACGTTGCCGGTGGCTGATTCCGCCACATTTGGGTGTGCATGAGTAGGCCTCCGAGAGGGCAGCACCTCTCCACTACCTCGGTGGCTTTCAGCGTTGTGGGCACTTCGGACGTCGCCAGAACGGATATTTCACGGGTTAAAATTCGAACCTGGGTTTCGAGTTCCCCAGGATCAGTTCTATCAAATCTCTCCGGAATTTTAACACGCCACTTGCAGGAGCAGCGGCGATACGGTGGCTTACGGCATTGCGACGTCGCCAGGACGGGTAGTTGACGTGTTAAAATTGTGTCTGTGTCATTTGTGGACGTTTTGGATAAATATAGAGCGGTCGGCGCAAAAGAATTCTGGCCAGAAATTTTTTTCTGGCCACAATTACACCGGTAAGCACCGCCGCGCCGTTTAAGCGTTCTATAATCCCACCGCCTCACGCTTCCGCTGGGCTCGCTAGCGCGCGCTGCCCCCGAGGCCGCCATTCCCCCCCGCTGCACAGCCTTACCTGCATCATGCTGAGGCGCAGGCGGCGCTGCGGCGGCCGCTCGCTCACAAGGGGACGGCGCCAACCCGTAATTCCCAAAATCGTCGAAAAAAATAATTTAGCTTCGTCACCATCCCTATACACCGACTGAACCAGGAAAAAGTGCCAAATTTCATTTTGGCCCGTTTAAAAAATTTTTAAACTTTCAAATATAGCTAAAATGGGCCAAAATGAGAGTTGCCCAAATCTTCATGCAAACACTCGATTCCATGGTTTTTTGGGTCGCTGAACAAGAAAATGTCATCCACGTCACGCTCACACGCATATTATCGCCGCAAATTCGAAAAAAAAAAACAATAATACGGTAAAACGCCGCACGGGCGCCGATCTACGAGGCCGTAGCTACGCTTTAAACCTGACGGCATGGCATACACCTACTTTGGCCCATCGGCGGCTGTCGAATTTTATACCACTAAAGCTGCGCTGCCCCTGTGCATTCCTTAAAACATTAATTTCTATTCAGAGTTGGCATATCCGACAACACTTGTTTTGGACTCGTAGACGTCATTTTCAGCATTAAAAGGTCTTGAACGGCATTTCGCACTCAAACTATACATAACATAGGTTACTTAAACATTTGAACCTCCGATGCCACCGTATTTTAAAACCTTCCTCGAACACTATCTGAAAAGTCTGACGCCATCGTCACACCTCTCCTTGCACATGCCTCTCGCAAAGTATGGTCAAGGTATCTAAAATTGGTCGCGTTTTGTTTCGAGTTTGAGGCGATTACATGCGTGTAAGCGTGACGTGGATGACAATTTCGTGTTCAGCGACCCAAAAAACCATGGAATCGAGTGTTTGCATGAAGATTTGGAGCAACATTCATTTTGACCCATTTTAGCCATATTTGAAAGTTTAACATTTTTTTAAACGGGCCAAAATAAAATTTTGCACTTTTTTCTGGTTCAGTCGGTCTATAGGGATGGTGACGAAGCTAAATTATTTTTTTCGACGATTTTGGGAATTACGGGTTGGTGCCGTTCCCTTGTCAGCCACGGTCCGCAGTAGGACCGCGTCACCAGCTCGCCGCGTTCGTACTCCATCCTGTCGCCGGCCTCACACAGCGGGAAGAAGATGACGACGACAGCCGGCACCGCTTGCAGCGACAAAAACGCGGCCGCCGCCGGATCCGTCAGGACCTGGACGGACAAAGTGATCACCTCAACAGCTGCGTCTGAAAGAGTAGGCAGTGCACGCACATACTTGCCAAAATTGTAAAAAAAAAAACCGCTCCCAATGTTCCTCTGAGGGTGCGTCGAATCAGTGCTGGTGCTTGACCCTTGCCACTATATGTAAATTACCGAGTCACGACCTACTCTCGCAAATATTGCAGGATGTTCAGCGCCCCTCCTTGGTTAATGTCGTGTTTGTGGCTAAATGAAATGTAGCAATTTGTTTAGTTTTGGTGATTTTTTTTCCTATTCGGTAGTGGTTGGTCAACTTTGAAGGTTCAAGACCTGGCGTTCTTTAACCTTTAAACAAAACTTCTCGTTGTAAACTTGGGGTTTGCTGTTGTCTGTTTACAGTTGGTGTGCAAGTGAACAAGTGCTGGCTCTGGTTAGCTGTCTGACCTGGTGGAAAGGACTCAGAAAATATTCTACGTTTGCTTTTGAAGGCTTGCCGTACCAGTGAACCCACGAAAGCGACCACGCACTTTACCTTTCTTCGAAACATTTAAGGTTTACAGGCTCCATATTTTAATGAAAATTGCTAAGTTAGCACACTGTGAGCTGCTTGCTGCCATTGTAAATCTGATCCAGTTACTTCCTTTGTCAACACAACAGGCTGCAGGCTGCTCGCAGACTTTTCTCTGATATGACACCCCTAGTAGTTCTCCCAGGTTTTCCCATTTCACCATAGCATTTCTGTAGTGTGCTGAGTGATGTTTTGAACTGATTTTTTAGGCACGAAGTGAAACGGAGTTGCCTTATCGTCTGACCCGATTGGACTTTTTTTCACTTTAAAGCATTGCCTTTATGGCCCTCTATAAGAATTTTCTGAAACTGTGCACGTGGACGCAGGATACTTTTGCAGGGCACGCTGACGTGTTTTTACACTTTGAAAACGCTTCTAAGTGGCCGAAAAATCGATTTAAAAGTCAGCTATCTCACTTCTTATGGCGAAAGAAAGGGACACAACTATACGCGCATCTATGATCCACAGGGCCAATTGCTGTAGATCGATAACGAGGCAAAAAATCAAAAATCTGTCTTAACAGAAATATCGAGGGTGACTGGGCAAGTACAGCAAACCAACTTTTATACTTGTAAAATGTAACAGTTAGCGTAAAAACGCTTTTGAAATTCAGCTGTCTCACTCCATCCAGTGGCAAAAGAAAGGGACAGAGCTACCCCCGCTCGGCTCGTCAGCTGGCTGCATCCGCTATTCCATCCTTTTCTAGTCCACCACCAAATCTTCCGTCCTTCTTTTTTTGTTGCGCAGCCCTTGCCGGGTACCCATTGTCGATGTGCCGAGCCGAGCCGGGGCCTGGCCGAGCCACGGATACGAGAGCGGCGACTCAAGGCAGGAGGACCGTTTCGGTGGGACCCTAACCCTCCCCTCTACCCTAGAGTACTGTTAGCAACGGCGCGGCATCACCCATGGCACACTTGCATTTTTCGCAAACGCACGCATCTGTTCGTGCCGCTCTGCCGGGGTGCGCCAAAGCGCGCAGGCGTTGCCCGCGGCCGCCGCCCTCCGCGGCCGAGCGCGACACGAACAGATGCGGCCCGGACACCGACGGAGAACCACGCCTAGCAAGAGGTAACCTCAGGTGCGGGTAGGGGAGAAAGAGACTTGTACTGAAAAGCAATTTAGACAATTATATTTTTAATTTAATTTCAAAGTGTCGTTGAGCTTCATTCGACAACAAACCACTTCAGAACCACCTAACAGTACGCACAACAAGCCAAGGGACCCGAGACTCAGAGCGAGGCGTGCATTGTCGGGCCGCCGGGCCAAGACGGGCGGGGACAACACCTTGCAGGCCAGCGCTGGGCGGCCCGCGTATGAGAATAAAACGGTGCACTGACCGTTACTGTAAAACTGTAATTTTAAAACTGCCCCGTTCCATTACAAAACTAATACATACCTTCAAATATTCTTTAATTTTAAAAAAACAAAATTAAATAAACTCATAAAACCTAAATAGGCGGTAACGTAACCAACCCAAACCCGTGCGAAACTCCGGGCCTGCCAGTGTCTCACAGAGTGAGACAGTATCTACAAATCTACAAAATGCCTAATCATGTGCAAAACTTCGGTCCTACCAGTGTCCCACTCAGTGGGACAGTATTTTTTCTTCTAGTTGGTATTTGACTTCGAATGCACACATGATGGCAACGTTGTAGAACTCTTGCACTAATTTTCATGTCTCTCCTTCTCCTTTGCATGTTCTTTCACTTTATTTCAATAGTTGAGTTACACCAAAGAATCTCTTTGCTGGTCAGAGAATCCTAGTTAGATAAATGGATGGGGAGACCATCCCATTTGCTGTTCATTAAAGCACACGTAGGCTCATAAAGCTCCATTTTCAGGAAGGAGGTGTCTGAAGCAATGTTTTAAAATCGTATTTTTTTCCCTGCTGGTAGGTATTTTACTTAGCACACACGCTTGATGGCAAATGTGTAAAATTGTTGCGCTAATTTATATGTTTCTCTGTATCCCTTTCAGTTTCTTTCACCATATTTTAATAGTTGATGTCATTGAGAAATATTAAATTGAAATGAGTCCAAGGAATTTTTTTGGTGTTTAGAGTATGCCGGTTAGGCATTCACAATCAATCATAAATTGACAATAGATGAAAGCTGTGAGTGTACTTTTTATTTTTCCTTGAAAAATATATTATCTTTAGCATCTAGTGTAACTTCTGATAGTGAACTTTGTTTTTGCTTTGTCTATTTACAGTTGGTGTGAAAGTTTGAAAAGTATTGTCACTTGCTCTACTCATGGACTCGTGGTATGTTTGCATAGAGTGAGCGTGCAGTTTCCTTAGTGTTTTGTTAAATATCTGTTACTTTTAGTTTAAATTTGAAATAGCCTTTTGTTTGCAGACCCGCATCACACTAAAAGGTATTTGGACAGAATTGTTATCCACAGAATTAAGTTGTGCTAAAAGATATCGATCTCCGTTTGGAAGCCTGACTCAGAAAGAAAAACGAATAGTGTTCTTAACTGTTCAGCTGAGGGCTTATTCAAACTTGCATTAAATGATCTCTGCTCAGCATTGAGTATGTTGTCTCCGTGGTGGGCCTCCCTGCTTCACTGGAAAAAACTGTGATTTGAAGATATTTCTTTGATTACTCTTACTTTGATCTGTCCATGTGATTTATTCGTGTTTTTGTTTTTTAGGGCTATTCTTTTTTACCCGAAGTGTCCTGCAGCCATAACTACGAGAATTGGGATGGACTCAGGAATTTCTGGATTTTAACTAAGCTCATTGCAAATTGGCAGCTGATTGACAACATTACGTGAGGCATTTTTAGGAGTGCCTTCCTTTTCTTCTTTACTTGTTTGGGCCCCCGTTTCTGATTACAAGTAAAGTATATATTTGTACTTAACTGCAGATCCGCTACTGACAGAAAAATAATTCTAGTTCATCTAGAGGAATGGTTTATTGCTAGATACACTGGCGACCAAAAGTAGCGGTCCACTAACGGCGGGCGCTGTAATTTCTAAGTTTTTGAAGGTTGAACCTTGAAATTTGCTACAGGCCTGCCTCCAACCGGACTGGATAGCCTACAACACATACACTCAACATTGCAATGTGACAGCAGCATCTCTGGGTCCCTCTTTCTTTAACCTCAGTGTTCAGCCAAAAGCAACACAGGGAGACAAGGGTTGATAGCATGATGACTGAAATCCTGATTGCTGTTATGAAACCGACTCGGATGTACTAGACTTGTCCTATCTTCCTTCATGCAAGAGAAGACATGTTGACAAAACCATAATAAAATAATAGTAAACAGACCAAACAAGAGTTAAAATGAAAAAAAAAAACTCATAACACACAGCACACCGCGCCATCAAATTAGTTATGAACACGGGGCATTATTCACAGGATAAACTGCCAAGCGCCTGCGAGAGCTAAAGTAGGCCAGCCCGCAGCGCATGCGTGCATGTAGAGGCTTTGGTTGCCTACTCAGCTGCCTCCCTTTAAATAAAGATCATGGCTGCACACAGTGGTTATTTCAACTTCAGGTGGAGTTTCTCCGAACTCTTATCTCCACACCCAGCACTTCTGACAGGATTTAGGAGAACATAAAGATCAATCTGCAGAAATATATTTAAAAGCAAATTAAGTGAACTTCTAGAGTGAATTTCTAGATTGTGAAGACATCAGTTTTCTTGTAACAACCAGACAACATCGAAACTCAAATACTAGAGCTACATAAATGACTGCATGAACCAAACTCTGAGATATAAGAAAACTTAAGATATGGCACAATTTAAGTTTTCGTCAATGGGGTAAAATTACACTGGCGACCAAAATTAGCGGTCCACTAACGGCGGGCGCTGTAATTTCTAAGTTTTTGAAGGTTGAACCTTGAAATTTGCTACAGGCCTGCCTCCAACCTATGACTCGACCCTCTGAAAGCGGCAACACCGGGTGCCACCCCCTGGTAACAGCCACCCCTAACGCGCGGCACGGTGGAAAAACGCCGAAAGAGGGCGTTAGAAAACACCGTTACCGAGGTCCAATGGGGGTAGAACTTCGTTTACCAGTTCAATAGACCCCGGGTGACAAGGTGACATAACAATTTGAACGGTCGTTCAATATTTCCCGACGGATTATGACGTCGGAAAGCGGAAAGATTCCCGTCGGAAAGCAACCCGTCGGAAAAGTATAGGATGCATGCCCCCTGCACCCTCCCTTCCCCCACTTTCCCTGATCACTACGTATCGTTTGGAAGCGTGTTTCGGTCGCGGAAATTGTCAAAAAAAACGAAAAAAAAGGTGGGCGCACCAGTATTAGAACCCTCAAACCTTTACTAACTAGGAACTCTAACCCCCACACCACCGCGCCTTCTCTAGAGACGATGGAAGAGTGAGGTATGTCATTCGGAAAGGTGACCTACATCAGGTCCGGTGGGCCGACGGTTCCGACGAGTCCGACGGTTCCAATGTATCCGACGGGTTCTCCCCGAGTTTCCGACGGGACTTCAGGGAGAACCTGTGTTCCGACGGGACGTCAAGGTGGTCCGACGGGAACCTGGAATTTGGTTCCGACGGGACTTTTTTCGGATTTTTTGCGTGGGCTGTTAAAGAACGGCACATTCATCATGGCACTATGACGAAACTTCTGGACGGAAAATCAGCCATGGTTGTTCGTCAAAATAACGACAAAAAATTTAACAGTATTCCTAGACACTTTTCAAAGAAGATCCCTCCCTAACCAATCTTAGATAGTGGCGTCTTCCCGCTCCTTATAGCCAGATTATGTCGACGCAACATGTCGACGTACAAAATTATCAAACTTAGGAAAGGGGCTGAAATCAAATTGCGGGTATGGAATGTCATGATCTTTTTTGGCTTTGCGATTCTAATGAGCACAACGAAAACCATTTGATGCCCCTTTGCTCCGTTTTTCAACCTATTTATCCTCGGTTCGCCACTAAAACGTTGAATAAATAGATTTTCATGGTGCTCATGAGAATCGGAAGACAACGTAGATCTTTCAATTTCTTAGCGGAATTTTGATTTGGGCACCCATTTTTAAGAAAACCGTCAAATGCAAACCCAAAAGCGGTACAAACCACACGCGGCAACACCTTTCGGCCCCAGCTTGGTGAGTGACGGGTAATCATACCCATTAACCGCTGTGCTCTCATTTCGCACACCCCGAGACACCCCAAACGTTAGCGCCAAGTGCGTCCTACAGCAAAAAGACTTTGAATTCGACACTTGCGTGCACTGAGAATCAAAACTTCGTGCCACAATTTACGATCCCAGATTTTCGATCCACCCGATTGGTAGCTCCTCGCTCACTTAGCTCGCGACATAACCCCTACGGGATACTCAGGAAGGTAGGCAACCCGCCTGACCGAGCAGTGAAAAGTGCCCCCACCCCCATATAAGGAGGGCCTAAATCCGCGCCTGCTCCGAGCGCCGCGCGGGTCGGCCGACTAGGCTCCTTGGCCGGGCGTATCGTTCCCTCTCAAGAACTCTCTTCGTTCTCCTGTGGTAGGCAAGCCCGCAACACCAGCCTCGCGCGGGGTTTCCGCCGAGCACTCAGCAAAGTGGCTTTGCGCCACTCTTCCGAAGGCCAAAACGCGAACAGCAGAGTAAGGGAGGGGGAGGGTGGGGCACAATCGGACACTTTTTTTCTCAAGCCTCTCTTTGCAAGACTGGTTCAGATAAAAAAATCAAAATGTGCCTGACATATGCTTTGGTGTGTCCTCTTTCTTGTTTAATAGTGTTTGAGACAGGTAGATTGCTCCGTTGCCTTTAAAAAATAAAAAACCACGTTGCTGCATATGTCCCATTGTTCCCGGGTACCGGGTACAATGGGACACTTACTGTTTCACTGATAATACAGTATTTTGGGGTCAAAGAAAATCTAAAATGGCTGAAATATGTTTTATTAAACATTTTTAAGTAGAAACAAAACGGCTTTCATGGCCACATTTGCTTTAAATTAAAATGAAAAACATAATGGCTTTCAGGTCACATTTTACTCAAATCATATAAAAATATTCTTAGCCGCGGCATTTTTCCTAAAATGGTTGTTAAAACACATTTAATAATACGAAAACTATCATTCACAAGTGAGAAAAACACTCTGGGGTATAACGGGACACTAAAACGAGTGTCCCACTGTACCCCACGCAGCCCTGTCCCATTGTGTACTGAATGGCACCTCACACTCGTCGCGTTCTGGCACCCTGACCTTTCAAGCCGCGGCGATGCGGCGACGCTCATGCGTGTCCGAAGGGCCAAGCTCGTATAATTTTCAATTAAAGTACGACTCGGACCGCTACATTTCGTGCAATTCCAAAAATAAAAAAGCGAAATAATTTAGTTCGCCTGTTTTTTTGGACGGAGAATGTTTAAAACGCTCCCCTCCGGAAGGGGTTGGTCCGCCGGACTTGCCGCCTCGGGTCAACAACAGCGACAACCACCACCGTCATCCATCGTCATTGGCAGTCGCTGCCAGTAGCGCAAGGCGGCAAATTTGAAGGTGTCCCATAGTGCCCCATGTCCCATTGTGCCCCACTCTCCCTTACAAAATGAACATCAATAAAGTTTGAGCAGGCCCTGAAAGCCTGTTATTTTGCCATTTTTCAGCTTCAACCGGAAAATGCCGCACGGATTCGAACAGATTCAGATTGACTAAACCTTCAAAGCGCGCATCTGCAGCTGGCGACCGGCTCAGAGCTGGGCGCCAAGAGCGGGCTCCTGGGGTTGCGGGTTTGGCTACCTTCTCCCTGGCACGGCTGAATGGGGCACAAGCTGGTATTTGAAGAAGAACTCTTGAACAAACTGTGAGGGTGCCGGAACCCGACTGGCAATCGTGTACCTAGCACTGCCCGTGCGCAGCACCCATGCCCCTCCGTCGACGCACGGGCTAGCAGGGGTGTTGGTCACATGCTTAGTATATGGAATCATCGTACGCACTAGTCAAAGGAGTTGGTCTAAGTCGAGTAATGGCAGCGAACTATGTCGCTACCCCTCGAACTCGCGCAATTTTCCAAATTAACTGCAGCGCTACCCCTCTTTCATGCCAGGGTGCGTCGCATGCGGTGTTAGCCTTGGCGTTACCACCTCGATCGGCACCGGTGCCCGAGCCCTGTCCTTACACTGTGACAGCCCGACGGCCCTCCCGCGACCCCCGCACCCGGTTTTAGCTGGAGTGTCAGGGCACGACCCGCAACGCGTGTTACACACCCAACGGGTGTCCGAACTTCGCCGTCAGAGGTCGCACTGTTCCTCGAGGGGTGCCGTGTGAGGATGCGGCGTGCGAAACACTCCGAGCTGGTGATTTTTCTTCGTCGCTCTATTCAGGCGGCAACAAGAGAGACAAGGATCGAATTCTCAACTTGGCGTTGCGGGTGCTGCCTGCTCGGGGTGTGCTACCATGTAACGTACGCCATAGAGGGACCAGTCAGGCAGTGCGGCGCCATGGCATCCGTGGGATCTCAATGCTCCGCCAACGAGAAAACGTTAGCGCGGTGGCCCCCGCGGCTGCTGGCGGCGCGGGGTCGGCCGGTGCGAGCCAGAGTGCTGTGCGTGCCGTCGGGGGACGCTCAGGGGTAGGGAGATCGGCTGATTTAAATTCTTTAGAGTTATTTTCAGTTACAAAAAAGAAACACAACATACACATCGAGCTCGGACCCGTTGAGGGCTTCTTTGGACACTATTTACTCCAAAAATTTTAACTTTTTGTCTACTTTCTGACGTCAAAGACTGACATCAGTCGGTCCCCCAGTCCACACAGGCGGAGAGTGCCGTTAGATTCAGTAAAAAAGTAAGTTATATAGGGAATTTCGCTTGGTACCACGCTTAATAAAATTAATCTGATTTTACTGCAGCTGCAGACGTTTCGTCCGCTGCCTGCGGTCTGCTAGGGCCTGCGCAGAACCCTCTGCGCACACGTCCCCCACCCTGCCCCTTCAGAGGTGCCCCCCCCCCCCCCCCCGGCCTGTCAATGGACCCACGGGTACCACGCCACTGGAACCTCGCTTTTGAGCAAAGCATTTTAAATTTAAGGAAAATTCGGAACTCAGTCAAAAGTATAACTTGGTCTAGTTCGATTCTTCCTCTTCACGGCGGTCCATCTTTTATTTCAAAGAGTGCTCGCATTGCAGAGCTCACCTAACGGCACCTCAGGCCTGCATTTCGACGGCCCCGCTGCCGGACTGGTCCTTCTTTGATGTACGTTACATGGTGCTACGGTGGCTGTGTGGGTAGCTCCCAGCTCCAACTGCCCCCATACTATGTGAAGAAAAACGGAGTGAACCGTGATTATGAAGGCGGTTCTCCGTGGTCGCAGAGCACCTGACGCTCGACCTGACGCAATCAGTCAGGTGCCGTACCGATGAACGGCGTATTTACCGCGCAATGCATTAAATAATTTTTCATCCTACCTTGACAGCAGAATGAGTAAGGGGGCAGCCCTCACACGTGGACTAGCCTAGTAGAGGACATCTGCAGTTAACGAGAGGCTACAGATGAGGGGTAACACCAGATTAACACCAGGTGTGAGACCGGCGGTTAGCATGACGTATCTCGCACCAGATTAACACCAGGTGTGAGACCAGCGATTGCTTCGACTTCTCTAACACCGAGCTAACACGGCGTGTTAACGATAACCCGCGCTGTTAGCATAGGGCCAAACACGAAGGTAATAATTGTGGAACGGGGCTAAAAACGTTGGTTGCGGTGTTAGCCCGGTGTTAAGCTGGGGTCAGAATTTTGCCGATCGGGAAGAAATATTTACAGCGAGGTCACTGGCACTATCTAGCTATTGTAGGACCAACCTCTACTGTGCTAATGACCGGCACTGCCAGCGCGAGCATCACCAAGAAGAGGAGAGCTCTGGAGAGACCGAGATGCATCACCAGCGACGATTTGAGCAGTGTGGACTGGTTGGCCGCCCAGAACGGTGTACATCGCCCGGCCTGATACCGCAAAAATGATCGGAAGTCAAACGTAGCCGAACTAAGCCTCCGTCGGGCCCCGTTCCGCTCCACTGGCACATCGGTCCGTCAGGGAGACTCAGCCACCTACTGGTCACGACCAGGGGGTGCAAACGGCCTCGGCGAGGCGTGAAACCATGCACCCCACTTCAATATGTGCTTTGCACCTTTGCTTACAGGGGGAGGCCGCCAAGTGTAAGTCTGCGGTTTCGACCAAATTTTGCAGGTCGACTCTATAGTGTCAGTAGATCATGGGATAAAAATATTACGTGCCCAATTTTATTTTGAGGGGGTGAAAAACATTTGCGTGTCCGGCCAGCCTCACTTTACGACTCATTACACCGTTGCCATCCGGGACCGTTGACATGGCGAGAAGTAAGAGCCGAACACGCACCTCCAGCTGGCGGCCGATAGCCCCGTGCAGCTCCGCGTGCGCCGTGCTGACGGTGAGCACGAAGCGGAGCACAGTGTCGTACATGACGAGGAGCCCGGCCATCAGTCCGCAGTCGAAGAGGAGGACCACGGCCACGTACAGGCTGGGGCAGGCGGCCACCACCCACCGGAACTTGGCCTGCCTCAGCACGTCGTACATGATGCTCGTGTACGACACAAGCATCAGCGCCGTGTAGGACTGGTCCCGCAGGCACATGCGGCCTGCCACGCGCCGCAGGCGACGCTGCAACGTGGAAAGCGAAATCATTGTGGATCTAAACGGGGGCCGTGCCGTCGTTTGTTTTGATTCTTATGGCTTACGCCGCTATGGCTTACGCCGCTATGGCTTACGCCGCTATGGCTTATGTCTGATGCCACCCAGCCAGTCTGAATGCAGCATTAACCACCCCTTCATATACATCATGAAGGACATCACAGGAAATATTTTCTGTAACATGGTATGTTGGGGCCTTGTTCCAAACATAATCTTTCACTCCCGTTAGACCCACGTCATTCAGAGCAGTCCCATGAAGATGGCCGTGCCCTTGACGCAAACCCAAAAGCGCCCACTGCCATCCGATTGTTCTCTATTTGTTCCACATTGTTCTATAATTGTTCTGGTTCTATCACGCGCAGTTTCGGCTTAAACCTTTTTTTTTTTAAATTAGGAGGGCGCGGCCAACTTCACGAGAAGCGACATGTCGCAGACAGGGTACACCCGTTCGTTTCTCCGTTTGTTCCACATTGTTCCACAATTGTTCTGGTTATACCTCGCGCAGCTTTGGTAAGAATTTTTTTCAGCCCGTCCCGGCACGGTTCGGTGGAAACGGCCAGGAGTAGGGGAGAGTAGCCCAGTAGGCCAGGAGGAGAGTAACCTAACCTAACCAGGCTAATAGTCTGATGCCGGCGGTTTGTTCGTTCAGGCGGACGATAGACTTCATTCATGACGTAAACCGACATACGGTGGCAACGATTTTCAAATTTTGTTGAGTAAGTAAGGCACAAGAATAACAAGTCACAAAAAAGGTACATTCGAATCGTTCCGGTGCTGCCTCGCACAGATTCGGCCAAAACTAATATTTTTAAATGAAGTAGACAGTATTAATAACCAGGTGTATATTGCGTGGAACAAGTTGGAACAAACGTTGAACAGTTCAAAACAAGCAAACCGTTTATAACACTGTTATATATCGGCTTGCAGGTCTGCTCAACACATTTGACCTTTGGTACTGTGCAATTTATATAAAGATGCTTTTTACACCTATGTTGGTCCGGTGCAATTAAAATCCAGTTACTTTCTGGCCAGAACAATTGGGAACAAACCCAGAACAATTCAGAACAAACATGATATTTATGATAACCCTGTTATTTGTCGGTGTGCAAAGTTAGTCCAACCCATATTGATTTCACACCAAGTGCGGTACTGTGCAATTCATATCCACGTGGTTTCTGACCTGAACAATTTGGAACAAACCCAACACAATTCAGAGAAAACAAGGTAGGCGTACGCCAGACCACGTCGTGATGTAACAGGCTTCGCTCATCGCGAATCACTGTTCCGCTACTCCACGCCTGGCGCACGCCTACCTTGGCCTGCCGGCGGCTGCCACTTGACGAGTAGGACCCTGCGGGGCGAGTCAGTAGGAGGCCCTGCGGGCGTCACTCTCTCCGCACGGTCGCAACCACGCTCATGTTCTGCCTTCCGAACGTATCTTACATCAGCCTTTTCTTATCAATGCCGCTCAACCAGTCCTAACCTACCCTTACCTGCCCGAGCTTAGCCTACCCAGGCCCCTACTAACCTAACCGAGCGTAACCCACTCGCGTCACTGATCCGCCCCTCCACGACAGGCGCCACCGTATACTGACTTTACCCAACCGGCGGATTCATAATTTTGGTCCACCTGTGAAAATTATCTAAGAAACCGCTTGGGCTGCGGTGCCCCTGAGGGGAGGTTGACTCTGGTATGATGCAAGAAAGATGTGGTCCAAATTTGAGCTTTCTACGTCTAACCGTTCTCGAGAAATCGCGCGGACAGACAGACAAAACATTTTTGACCCAGTCGGTCCAGGGCTTCGCTATTGCTCAGCCAACAAAATATCCAAGATAACTGTATTTTGTCAATGTGCAAACTTTGCCGAGCCCATATTGATTTCACGCCAAGTGTGGTACTGTACAATTCATATCCAAGTGTTTTCTGACCGGAACAATTTGGAACAAACCCAGAACAATTCAGAACAAACGTGATATTAATGATAACCCTGTTTTCTGTCGGTGAGCAGAGTTAGCCCAACCTACATTGATTTCACACCACGTGTGGTACTGTTCAATTTATATCAAAGTGTTTTCTGACCAGAACAATTGGGAACAAACCCAGAACAATTCAGAACAAACATGATGATTTATGATAACCCTGTTATTTGTCGGTGTGCAAAGTTAGCCCAACCCATATTGATTTCACACCAAGTGCGGTACTGTGCAATTCATATCCACGTGGTTTCTGACCTGAACAATTTGAAACAAACCCAACACAATTCAGAGAAAACAAAATATCCAAGATAACTCTGTATTTTGTCAATGTGCAAACTTTGCCGAGCCCATATTGATTTTCCACTTGTGTTAGTCCTGTGCAATTAAAATCCAGTTGCTTTCTGACCAGAACAATTGGGAACAAACCCTGAACAATTTAGAACAAACAAGATATTAATGATTACCTTGATTGGCCTAACCCACATTAATTTTACATCTGTGTTGTTGCTGCGTAATATCTATGTGTCTTTTGACCGCAACAATTTGGAACAACCTTAGAACAATTTAGCGAAATGACACAACGCACCCCGCGCTCGAGAGCTGAACTGCTGAAACGCGGCTTATCTCGGCAACTAAGCGACATAGAGACTTGTGGTTTGCGGCGTTGGCCGAGGTTGAGGGTGGTTGTTGCAACTAAGTGCCACCCACACCGGTCTCCAGACCACCCACCCCGCTCTCGAGAGTTCACCTGCTGAACGACGGAGTATATCGGGAACCAGGTGGCATGGAGACATGCGGTTTGCGGCTCTAACCATGGTTACGGCAGGGGCTACCAGCAAGTGCCGATGACACCGCCCTCGAGACCCTATCTTTCAAACGAAGAGCCCTAAGGACACGCGGCTTTCGGCACTGCACTTTGCAGGCAAAGTGAAACATAGCTACTACGACTGCCGGTCTCTAGACTCTGCACCCCGTCCTCGAGAGCCAATTTCTATCTTTCGAACGGAGGGGCCTAGCGACATGCGGTTTTAGGCTTTGCACCCTGCGGGGGACCGATAAAGGGGACAACGGCACAGCACCAATACTGCTCTCGAGACCCCGAGCCCCGTGCTTGAGGGCCACCTGCCATCTTGTGAACGGCGAGACCTACAATCATGCGGTTTTCGACACTGCATTTTGTGGCCGGCGGCAGGGTCCAACATTAACAACACGACCGGGTAAACCGGAACGTTTCAATACAACAGCAGGGGAAGGGAAGGGGTAAAAGGCTGAATCGGTTCGCCCCCCCCCCTTCTTAAACACTTGGAATCTAAATAAAATTGATTCCGCGCGTGGGGTGCCCCAGTGGCGCTCACGCGGAATGCGGTTACAGCTGCTTCGGGGCGTGCACACGCTCAGAATTTTTTCGACGTGTCCCGCCGCAGGCGCAATTATTACGGGTGAGTGCAGCGCCCCGTTAATGCGCCCCGACGAACAGACAGTCGGAATCGGAATATTATGTGTAGCTCGACTCCTGGCCGTTTCCACCGAACCGTGCCGGGACGGGCTGAAAATAGTTCTAACCAAAGCTGCGCGAGGTGTAACCAGAACAATTGTGGAACAATGTGGAACAAACGGAGAAACAAACGGGTGTACCTTGTCTGCGACATGTCGCTTCTCGTGAAGTTGGTCGCGCCCTCCTTAATTTTATAAGAAGGTTTAAGCCAAGACTGCGCAAGGTACGACCAGAACAATTGTGGAACAATGTGGAACAAATGGAGAACAATCGGGTGTACCTTGTATGTGACTTGTCGCTTCTCGTGAAGCTGGCCGCGCCCTCCTTATTTTTTAAAAAATGGTTAAAGCCAAAACTGCGCGTGATAGAACCAGAACAATTATGGAACAATGTGGAACAAATAGAGAAAAATCGGATGGCTGTGGGCGCTTTTGGGTTTGCGTCAAGTGCACGGCCATCTTCATGGGACTATTCAGAGCAACATCATTGACATAATTTTATCTATGTCTGAGCAAATCATGAGGAATTGGACCAGTGTGATGGTAAATTTGATGTTTTTGTATTCTGCACATTCTGCAGTAAAATACGGCAGAGAATGATTCTACAAATCCCTGGACAGTATTGTTGGCCTTATTGTCAGCTTTGATGCGACATAAACAGAAAAATAAAGTTGCACATTACCAGTAGGTAATTTTAACAGTACACCATGCTCAGCTAAAAAAATTAATTCGTCTATGACCGGTCCAAAAGCAATAGAATTACCACAGGTTTTCCCATCTCTAGACAAAAATAAAACAGCTATAAACATATTATGAACAGAGCTTGACATGTGTGGTGGCAGACAAGGAAGAGACAAATAACAAGCGCCTAATTCTGCAACTCCTGTGTGAGATCCCTGATTGTTGTTCCACTTATAGTCATCAAAATTAATGGCGATGGGGAAAACTACTTAACCGTCGTAATGCTGTAGCACGCCTTGCCAAATTTCTCCTTGCACAAAGTTTTTGATGACTGTGGGATCAGCCTGAACCGCATTTTAAAAGTGAAACACAGTCCGAAGGACAGATTCATTATCGACTTCAAAGAAATATTTCAAAACTTTCGTGGAAGGCACAAACTGCTTATAGCTGGGTTCACGGATCAACTCAAAATGGTCATTCACTCTACGATAACCATCACGGTGACACATGACATAAGGCTTTGGTCTGATATAACGCCCATGATTTCAGCAGACTTTAAAGATTTGCATTCTGCATTTATCGACTCAAAAGGATCAGACAACATGTCAGACATTTCTGATACTTCATAAATTTCATTCTGAAAATCTACGTTATTGACAGATGTATTTACTAAATTTAACACTTTTGTCTTCAAAACAGACACAAGTCCATTTCTGAAGAAATCGGAGGCAAAATCAATGAAAGTTGAAACATTTTCTCGATTAACATTTGGGAGGGCATCTAAACGTGCCGCTAACACAGCAGCATTGCGATACATGCTCACAGTGAAATCCTCCGGAGTGATCTCTTCAACCACTAAAGGTTCGTCATGAGGCTGATCCACATTTACTAGTTCTAGAGCAGCTGGTATGGCATTCTGTTTAATTTGATTATCAACATAAATATCAACATTTGCGGGTGGTTCAGGTTTACAAGCCCAACATGGTGAACATTACGTAAATGTTCAATAACTGACTTAAGTGTGTCAAATGATAAGCTACATTTAAAATACTTGCAATAGAATTTCTTAATGGCATGGCCACCAAATACTAAATGGCTCTGAAGGAGGTCAATACTCACATAGGTTGAAGCAAACTTTAAGCACTTAAACATGATTCAAGTTGAATTTAAAATAAAGGTACAGTATCAACACACAAACAAAGAAATTGTATACTTGGAAATGTACATAATACGCACATTTGAATTTTGAAGAAACAAACACTAACACAGATATAGAGATGTTCACATTTAAGGGGATGTATATAATTTATTTACATTAACAAACCAAATAACTTGCAGATATTTACAAAACTATAAACATTACTGAGGGGTTTGAACCAAAACCAACTCAAAATTTATACAAGGTAGGCGTACGCCAGAACGCGTCGTGGCGTAACAGGCTTCGCTCATCGCGAATCACTGTTCCACCACTCCACGCCTACCTTGGCCTGCCGGCGGCTATCACCTGACGAGTAGGACCCTGCGGGGCCAGTCAGAAGGGCGGGCGTCACTCTCAGCACGGTGGGAACCACGCTCCTTTCGTTATCAGTGCCGCTCAACCAGCCCGAACCTACCCTTACCTGCCTCAACCTTACCTACCCAAACCTTCACTAACCTAACCTAACCGATCGTAATCCACTCGAGTCACTGATCCGCCACTCCACGACAGGCGCATGTCGCGTACTGACCTCACCTAACCGGTGGATATTAAATTTTAGACCACTTGTGAAAATTATCTAACAAACCGCGTGGGCTACGGTGCCCCTGAGGGGAGGTTGACTCTGGTATGATGCAAGAAAGATGTGGTCCAAGTTTGAGCTTTCTACGTCTAACCGTTCTCGAGAAATCGCGCGGACAAACTGACAAAACATTTTTGACCTAGTCGGGTAAGGGCTTCGCTGTCGCTCAGCCAATGAATTCACCCGAGTGTTTCAAATTGCTTTGGTCATCCCACTCCGTGGATAAACAAGGTGGGCGCACGCCAGAACGCGTCGTGGCTTCGCGAATCACTGTTCCGCCACTCCCCGCCTGGCGCACGCCTACCTTGGCCTGCCGGCGGCTGTCTTCTAACAGGTAGGACCCTGCGACCCTGCGGGGCCAACCAGTCAGTAGGACGCCCTGGGGGCGTCGCTATTACCGCTCGGTCGCAGCTACGCCCATGTTCTGGCGGCCGCACGTATCTTGCACTGTCTTTTTGCCATCGATGCCCGTTAACCTTTCCTAACTCACCCTTACCTAACTGAGCCTAGCTTACCCAGGTCTCCACTAACCTAACCGAGCGTAACCCACTCGAGACACTGATCCGCTGTTCGACGATTCTCGAGGACGGGGTCCCTGGTCTCGAGATCGGAAGGCCGTACTTGTTCGCAGGCCCCCATGCCCTCTGCAGTAACGCTAAACGCATCTTAGTTACTTGGTTCTCGAGCTACAATGTTTCTTCAATGTGGCTCTAGAGAGCGGTAGGCGTGGTGTGGCACAATTGTTTCCCATTGCCGCGGTCCGCAAAGTCCAACGTCGAAAACCACAAGTACCTCATGCTCTTCGAAAGATAGAAGTTGGCTCTCCAACACGGGGAGCATGGTCTCGAGAGAGGTCGTCCTATTGGGGAGCCCTTCTCTTCTTTTGCAGCGGCGCGCAAATGCAAATGTCGAAACCCGCAGGTCGCTGTGCCGTACGTCTAAAAGATGGAAAGTGGCTATCGAGGACGGGGTGCGTGGTCTCGAGCCCGGTATCATTGCCCAATGATCGCAATGATGGCCGAACCGCTACGATGGCCAGCGCTGCATACCGCTCCTGTCTAGGTGGCTCGGTTCTCCTGGTATTCCCAAAATTTTGCTTGAAATGGACGCCATCTTGGATCTCGAGCACGGGGGAGTGCGGAGGGGGTCACTATGCACGTGCCTGTATTCCTTGTCCCATTCCACAGGGGGGCGGTTCTGTAGCAAATTTGGATAGGAGCCACCGTTTGGCCGTGAGAGGGGAGAGTAGAGGGCTGCGCCCCCGCAGTCCATCTTCCTAATAATTTTTTTAGCAGATGAAGTTCCAACTTCAGCTAGCTTTAACTCTCGTAGTTAGCAGTTTAGCAGGCAGTTAACAGTTGGCAGCTGTAGCAGAACCGGCAGCAGTCCCTGTGAGCAGCCCTATCCGAGCCTCATATTGTTACGGGGGGGCTGGGGGGATGGCGCGGAGGGGAGTTTTGGGCTTCTCGGTGGATTAGAAGCGCGACTTGTAGTCTCGATATATTTCAGAGACAAGCACAGGTTCACAGCACAGTGGTTCGTAGTGGTTTGCTCGCCGGTAGTCCACGGAGTTCCTCGCTCACTCGAGGTGGTTTCGTGACTGCCCGTCCTCGGCTCGGCAGGCCGCTCGGAGCCCGTCGAGCGCATCGGCCTCGAAGGGCTTTGTCAGCGAAACGGCACCCCCTGTCGCCCTCGCCTCACCCGCGGCTTGCCGGCCCGCGAGCTCACAACCAGAGCCGGCCCGCCGCGGAGTGATGCTGGTTGCCTGGTCGACGGGAGGCCCGAGGGCCGCCCGTCACAATATACCATAGCACGAGGCGGGGCTTTCTGCTCCGCTCCGTGCATAGGGCACAGCACGGCATGGGCCGTCGCGAGGCTTATCGTAAACACTCGCAGGGCGGGCCGGGCCGCGCTCGTAAACAGACTCCTTTCGACACTCGAGGCGGTGCGTCATCAGCAGCCCCAGCCCGACCCGCCAGCCCCCGTCCAACATAACGCTTCGGTTTACTTTGAGGACCACAACAATGATACTCATTGTTCACCCGATATGAAACATAGCTAGCTGGATATAGTTACAGGGTTCTTGACAGCATCTTTTACCCCGTCCCCCTCATGGAGGGCTTGCATACCTGGTGCACTGACGCCTTTCTTGTCTTTCAATTGCCTGTCAGTTTCGTCATCTGCTTTCACGTTAGCGCCAGCGTTAAGGTTTTTTTTTGTATTTTATAACAATTGTAAAAATTTTCTAGGATACGGTGCCCTAAATGTGAGGTTGACTCCCATATGCTGGTAGGAAGATACGGTCCAAATTTCAGCTTTCTACGACTAACCGTTCTCGAGAAATCGCGCAGACACACAGACAAAACACTTCTGACCCAGCCGGTCCAGGGCTTCGCTATCGCTTAGCCAATAAGGCGCTGCATACCTGATCATCCTCGCTGACACTGTGCTCAACACTGACTGCGACACTATGCAGAATTCGGAGGCACTCCTGCACGGCGAGACCATAGCGCTCCAAAAAGTGCTGCATTCCGACGCAGGAGGTGAACCCCACCAGTATCTGAATGGAGAACTGTCTCTCCAGTGCAGATGCTGCTCTGATGAGATCCACTACCGCCAGCACTATGGGGAAGAGGATAATCTGGCGAAGAACATACAGACTTACAGCAGCGTTTCCAGTACATGTGCAAATGACGCTCAACACTGAAAAACGAAGGATTAGGTTTATTAGCGAGCGAAGCGAGCTCACGTTCTCAAAACGGGCCCCGCGACAACTTTGGCCGTGACTCTGTCAGTCACGGACTTTCCAGAAACACCACACAACCGTTTTAGCTCCGCTTTTAAGAATTGGTTCTATAATAATCGGCCCACAAAATGACGAGCCATTTTTTCGATTAATTGCGTTTGAAATATTTCGTAGAACTAGCAGAGGTAGGACATGTCAATCCGTGCGGTTGGCACACTGACGGAACTCAGTGACGTCACGGCAGCCGTTCGGCAGGCTGGTGGTTTGGCATTGCTGCGACATATTTTGTCGTCGGTTGCTAGTTCGACATGATTTTTGGACATTCAATGCGAGATTTCCTGTTGCTGCGGCTGCGGTGTGGTCTGATGACAGGTGACAAGTAGTACGTCGGCTGCAAAGCAGTTCGCGTTCACGTACCCGCTCCATGACGTAACTTTTTACGAAACGAAATGCATCATGAAGTTGGGGTCGATTGACTGTCTTCATTCGTTTACGCATTTCGTTTTTTAAGCAATGTCGCGTCCGCGGACACTTACTGGACCGCTGTGTTATAGTTACATAAGTAAAAGATGCAGTTGTTTACAAACAACGTTCAGAGGTTATGTTCCCCTGTGCCCGTCCTGGCTTTTGTTGAAACAGCATTAGTATATACGATTTGGACTACTTCATAACCCTGCAAATATATTCTTTCTTAATCGCATTACTTCTCATGTGCTACATGCCATAACCTAAAACTGTTGGGAAGTAGTTCTTACTGTACTGTTAGCACTGTTATCAGTAGCATACTCTTGTCGCAACTAAGAGAGAGTTGGAAGCACCGTTATAGGTGGAAGAAAAGGTGCGTTTCCCAAAACAATGTCTTCGATTTGTTGCAGTGCTTTTTTCTTGCGGTGATGATCCAAATGTATAGCGAAACCACTTTGCTGTGACAGTGGTTCGGTTCTCACGTGACATGTTTCCAATCTCAAGTCAAGAGACCATCTCAAATATTATGAGGCAAGCATCTATTTAAATATTGGTTACGTGGTCTATTCACACATGTATTTGTTTTAATTTAAATTCCTGTTCTTCTTTCAGGTGACAAGGACAAGCTTTGAGCACATTGTTGTACCCGAGTGTAAATTTATGCTGGGCTGATATTTGAGCTGAACCTGGCCACTAGTTCATTTGCCTATAAACATTCTTTTGCTTGTGGGGGGAATGTGTGGCTGTAACACGCCTACAGCAATTTCTGATTGATTTGTTTCACGTTGACATAAACATGCTTCTGAAGCCAAACTAAGTTCTATTTCTTTTTGTGTCAGAGCACGTCAATGTCGACTCATTAAAAGGGGCATTCCATATGCTCTCAGGTGTTTGAGTCCGCAATCTTTATTGTCAAGCACCTGAAGTTCTAATATAAGTTGCCACTAGACTTCATGCGAATATGGAAATGCTTTCAGATGACTATTTAGACTGATATGTGAGATGTATCATTGTTATGCTTTTCCTTTTTCCAGACATTCCAACTGTTGCTAACATCAGTCGTCAGTGTACGAAAGTTCATGATGTATAATACCAGTGCCTCATGGAAATGGTAGACCGTTCCTGTCCACTCCTGTTACCATTGCTTCCTCATGAAAGCGCTCAGCTGATCCCTGTGTAAAAGGTTCTTTTGATAGTGTCTGTTGATCCCATGCTCATTTATTTGGAACACCTCAGATCTTAATCCTGTATTTTTTCCATTCATAGAACATAAATTGTTGATGTAACTTTGAAAACTTTGCCTTTATGTAACACACTTAATTTAGCTCATCCACTCTCGACAGTTGTATTGTAAACCGTTTCCTCAATTAGTTTAGAGACTTTTCAGTATTATTTTGGGTTTACCAATCTCTATGAATTGTTTACCTGTGAATGAGATGCCCTGAACTTGATAAAATGTCTAAATGTGACAAAAAAAAATGCCTTTTTCCTTCTTATGCATTCCTAGATCAGTGATGCTCACAGTATGCGCACATTAGCTGTGCCTGATTTACTTTTGTTTAGGACTCTGAAATTATTTTCTATTCATGGGTTTTTGCATTAATGTAAATTGTTTATGTAATGCTTATTAATGACTTACTTTAACTCTGTCCAGTTCAAAGCAATTATAAATTGCAATAAATCATCTTTATGTCTGAACCCAACAAAAGCTATTTTTATTTTTCTTTATAAACTATCATTTCTTTCGCGCACAGTCTTACATCACTTTTTTGGGGCAGGAAGGAGAATAATCCAGGCAACAGTGAAGGCCAAGGGGGGGGGGGGGGGGGGGTACACGAGTTGTAAGAGACCCTACATCACCGAACAGGGCAAAACTTACAATAAGAATAAAAGTGGATGGGTTGTCTCCTGGTGGTGGCTTTGGTCGGGTGGGGTACTCATCGGAATATAATCTGAGGCTAGGTTAGGCACTGAGTAGTTGAAAGGAGGATCAGAGGACGCTATGGGTTAGGTTAGGCCGAGGAGAGGGGTGCAGTCGTGCCTATGGCATCGACGCCGTTCACATACCACGCAACTGGCAGAACACCGACGTGCACGCATCGGGTTGCCCCTCACACTCCCCCCCCCCCCCTCAACAATTGACACATTTTTATATTATACGTAACATGTAGATCATTCGTTTACCTAAAGACCCCTTCATCCCCGGCGCGAGTAAAACAAGAAGAAAATCAACCCACATTAGTGGGATTGCCATAGTCTCGTTCTTTACCCTAGTACGTAATACAAAAAGTTTAGCACGAAGTATGCAAGTGGGTAAGACGAACGAGTATTGTACCCGGTAGAGTGGTCGAATGTTTGTACACTTTCATAAGACATGAGTAACTAACGCCAGAAGTGTGTGGTATCAATCAATAGGGCTCCTCCCATCTGTCATTTCCACATTGCGAACGCGATAATACCGAGTGCTCTAGTACATCGCGTAAAGTCACGCTAATAACTTTACGTTAAAGAACGGAACTGATTAATTCATTCGTTCATAACTTGAATTTGAACCATCGACTTTGTAATTAGGATGCAGCTCTGTTTCCAATGTTGCTATTTCGCATCCGCTGGCTTCGCGCCTTGACAACCGTACATAGATCGTATCCATTAGTGCGACTCCGATCCGCGAGATGGCGCTTCTTACACTTGGGACTTAGCATTTCCTAGTATGAGATAATTTCAGACACAGGTGTCTGTGCATATAATGATTAAAATTAAATAACTAGTAAATCGACAAACATAACCAAACAGTTGTTCCGGCAAAAATCATATTCGCGCGACCCCCATAACCTGTTTAAAATTTCAAACCGGATTTTTTCAATAAAACTTGTAATCAACAAGAAAATACCTTTATCATTTATTTGACTAGGGGGAGTCCTATTGATTGATACCACACACTTCTGGCGTTAGTTACTCATGTCTTAAATGAAAGTGTACAAACATTCAACAACCCTACCGGGTACGATACTCGTTCGTCTTACCCACTTGCATACTTCTATCAATGCAAGTGGTAAAGAACGAACAAGGTAGACGTACGCCAGACCGCGTCGTGGCGTAACAGGCTTCGCGCATCGCGAATCACTGTTCCCCCACTCCACGCCTGGCGCACGCCTACCTTGGCCTGCCGGCGGCTGTCACCTGACGAGTAGGACCCTGCGGGGCCAGTCAGTAGGACGCCCTCCGGGCGTCACTTTCTCCTCACGGCCGCAACCAGGCTCATGTTCTGGCTTCCGAACGTATCTTAGGTCATCCTTTCCTTGTCAATGCCATTCAAACAGTCCTAACCTACCCTTACCTGCCTGCACCTAACATACCCAGGCCTCCACTAACCTAACCGAGCGTAACCTACTCGAGTCACTGACCCGCCCTTCCCTGACAGGCGCACGGCGCATACTGACTTCACCCAACCGGCGGATTTTAAATTTTAGACCACTCGCGAAAACTATCTAAGAAACCGCTTGGGCTGCGGTGCCCCTGAGGGGAGGTTGACTCTGGTATGATGCAAGAAAGATGTGGTCCAAATTTGAGCTTTCTACGTCTAACCGTTCTCGAGAAATCGCGCGGACAAACAGACAGACAGACAAAACATTTTTGACCCAGTCGGTCCAGGGCTTCGCTATCGCTCAGCCAATAAAAACTGTATGAAAAGGGGGGGAGTTCTAAAATACGTAACACCTACTGGTCTGCCGCTTGGCTCTGAAATGTCAAATAGCGATTCGAGGAGAGGGAGAAGGGGGGGGGGGAGACATAAATACAAAGTGAGATACTCGACCGTGTTCGATTACTCTTCAGTCCCCCCCCCCCCCCCACACACACACACACCTTACGGGAGAGTGTGGCACGATGGGACATGGGGCACTATGGGAAATTTGCCGCCTTGCGCTACTGGGTCAATGACCCCCGCTCCCGAGCGATAACTTCGTAAGAGAAATTCATTGCTACGCAATATCTGTTCATGTGATCAGTGCGACCGATCAGTAGGCTCTCAAAATCAAGGCTCATCTAGCCCTGTCTGCTTCCAGTCGATAATCGTAAATGGAATTTTCGAGGTCAAATTTGACCAGCATCCAGGCCTACGAAATTCAAGCCCCACAATGTGCGATTTCGACTGCGGTTATTCACCTTGCAAGAGGTGCATACAAGGTGCATTTTTACTTGACGCTAGCCGACTCAGCCTAGGGTCAAGTCTAATTGTCCTTAAAAACCGATACTTAAATACTAGGCAAATTAGACTTATCTCAAGTCTAGCTTGAAGCAGCCGAGGTCAAACTAGACTTAAATCAAGGTTAGTCCTAATTGAAACACAACTACATTTTTCTAGGTGGCTACGTGTTTCGCATACAAAGCGACGCAAACCTTGCTCTTCCGCAGAAGCGCGCGGACGGCGTGCAGGCAGCCTGCAGTCCTGTACCACGGCGTTAGGTGCGTCGAGAGGCGAGATAAATACGTTGACAGTGCACAGTCGCGGCTTTCCTTGTAAAGTCGCATTTTCTGGTAGGAGGAAATGTAGTTTCGGTTAGACTTGACGTAACCGAACCATTGTGTCCTGGTACTATCACCTTTCGGGACGCTCAAAAACTGTGTGACCGATCCAGGGGGAGGGGAATTCAAAAAGTCACGCTAGGTCTCTTGAAGTAGACGTAAAAAGACCTCAGTAGCCAAAAGTCTGTCAAACAATTTTTAGGGTTGCCTCAGAGCGCTTTTAGTTTTAACCGATTTTTTAAATAAAACTTCCCTTATGAAGCGATTTTACAAAACAACGAGTTTTTGGCCGATTTTCAAGAAGGGAAAGTGAATCTCTTCGTCTTGACCCACCAGAACAAAAAATGTCCATTTCGACGGCTTTGGGCTGTTTGCCTACATTCTAGGGCCCGGTTTAAGCAAAATAGCGTCGTCTCGTTAGTGGGTAATTCTTTCTCAAACCACCGCAAGGCCCGAAACCGAGGGTGTCAGATTTCGTTGGGAGGGTCAAAATATCATTCAGAGTGACCCCAAGGACCCCCAAACCAAAGGAAATTTTTTTAAAAAATTTCTGCTAGATTTGGCAAAATAGCCATTGTTTGATATTTTTGAAAATTGGTAAAAAACGAGTTAAAACAAAAATCTCACCAGTTCACCGAATTGCAATGTTTCAAAGCATTTTAGGGGCTGCTTTTCATCCTGATTCTATTGATCAATGGGGAAAAAAAATTGGCCAAGGTATCCTCCACTTTAAGAATAAAAAAGTTTCAATTTTTACTACTTTTCGAATTTGCCAAAATACGTGGTCTGAGAAAAATTATGAAAAAATTCATGGATGACCTCTACCAGTGTCCGATCATCCCCACCAAGTTTCAGATCTGGCCCGGCATTGTAACTGTGGATCGGGCTAAACTTTAGTTTTCAAATGTTCGCATAACTTATCAGGACCCAGGTTTTGACTACGATGTGGTTCAGATTCAACAGATATGACTACCCGACAATTAAAAAGCAATACCTGTTCATTTTTAACCTTATATCTATTCTCTTTATCCTTCTAGCATAAGTTTCGACCATCCGCTATCAATACGAGACACAGAAATTCTAAATTGGGCGCATGAAAACAAGTATCCTTGGCATCTCATGAGTGCATTGGTTTGATGACAACAACAGGGGTTATCCAGCACTTCACTACTTATATTTCAGTTTTAGCCGCTTGAAAACTGATGTCAATCCATGAATATGCATTTGCACTAAAGTTCCAGAAAGACTCAACCATTCCGCCCATGACAGACAGACAGCTCCGCCGAATTCGAGTAACTAAAATACACTTTGCAAAATTTACCACAAATCTCTCTCATGTTTGAGATCGTCTGCTCACGCTCCCCTGCCCTCCCCCACCCCGCACCGCCCACCTCACAGGCCCCGTCCCTCCCCTGTGGTTGTTGTTGTCGTGATTGGTTAGGTTCTCCATGGTCTTTCTGTGACGCGTCCGTGAGGTTTTTTCCACACAACTTTTTGCCGGTTTAGCGTTTGAACAACCTGTTCTATGTGAGTTTACATTTGATACTTTTTATTACTATTTCCTTAAACTTAGTGTCTAATCCTGGTACGAATCTTGTTTTTAGAATGTGCTCTCTGGGAGATGGAGATTGTGAAGGTGCTACCGAGTCTGAAAATGACTTCACGAAGGAAGAGTGGTACCTTCTCAAACTAAGATCTGGCCGTGCATTCATGCAAGAAGTCTGTGGGAATCACAAAAAAAATTACCTCATCTTCTTTGAAGCGCAGCAAAAGAAGTGCTGTGATCCATACCTGAACAATGCGATAAAAGCTGCAGATGGAGTGAAAGTTATAACTTTGACAATGCACATAAAGAGCAAATACTCTAATAAATTTTTGACTCTGACTCCTGGTAAAAAATTATGCAAGAGATGTTTTGCTCAGGTTTCCCGTGACTTGGCAAACATATCCAGTGATTCTTCACCTTCAAGCTCTCAAGATGTGGCCCGCACCATTGATCCAGTTCAAGATGTAATTTATCAAGCAGGCTCTGTAAGTAATGTGATTTTAGGTGACAATGCTCAAAATACTCAAAGCAGTGACTCATCTGAAATCCTTGGTGAAGTAGCTGCTGTTCAAGATGTTATCAACCAGGCGGGCTCTGTTGACAATGTCATCTTGCCTGGGCCTAGTTGTTTGGATCAGTCTCGAGACCTTTTCTCAGACGAAGATGAAAGAGAGGACCCGTATGTTATTCAAAATGCGCTGACAGGAGATATGGATGTGAGTACAGATGCAGAGACAGGAGGCTCTGAAGAAACTGGTCAAGGGGAGAAAAAAAATGATGAAGAAATTGGGTCAAGTTCAGAGTATCTTCCTAGTCATAGCCAGGAGGCAATAAAAAAAATTAAATGCTTCATTGGCATTAATCAATGAGTCTCCTGTTCTGAAGCGGAAGTTGAGCTCAACCCATACTTATGCCGCCAATAAATTGCATAAATTAGGGACCAAGGTGGAGTCTTTACTTGTGAAAGGAGGTGCTTCCCCGGTCGTAGTTGTGTCAGAAGAAAAACAGTTCATGGATCAAACTATTGGCGCACTCAAAACTAAATTTATAGATTGTAAAACCAATGCTGAAAAGCTAATGGTGTTGTCTATTGCTCTGGTCTCACTACCACAAAGAAAGGTTCTAGAAATATTTGGCCCTTTAGGAGCAACTGACTACCTCATAAGGAAAACTTCACAACTAATGCATATAAACAATCAAGGTATTCTCCCTGTTTGTACTCCCAAGAAAGGTCGTCCTCTATCAGATGAGACCGTGAAGGCTGTGAAGTTATTTTATGAAGATGATGAGCTTGCTAGTAGAGTAATGCCAGGCAAGAAAGATTATGTTTCTGTTGTTGAAGATGGGAGGAGAATTCAAAAACAAAAACGATTGGTCCTCTGCAATCTTAAAGAATTACATGTCCTATTTGAAAAACAGACTGGAGTGCAAATATCATTTTCCAAGTTTGCTTCACTAAGGCCAAAGCATTGCGTGCTTGCTGGTGCATCTGGCACTCATACTGTTTGCGTCTGCTCGTATCATCAAAACTTTAAGCTTATGAACGACGCATGTGACATGAAAGAATGTAATGAAAAGTTTTTATCATACAAGAATGTTATGGCTTCGGTTTTGTGTGATCCTCCAACATCAGTTGTTATTTGAAAGCATGCTGCCCCAAGTGTCCAGGACTTCAACCTTTGAGAAATAGCATGTTAGAATATTGTGATAGTAATTTAATTGAAAACATAAACTATGAGCAGTGGACATCAACTGATCGCTGCAGTCTTGAATCTTTGAATAAGACCAGTGAAGATTTTATTGAAACTTATATAGATCAATTAAAGATACTGCTGCCTCACCAATATATTGCTAAAGAACAAGCAGCATATCTAAAAACAGCCAAGGAAGAATTGGGAGATGATGAAGTACTAACAATCTGTGATTTCGCTGAGAATTATACTTGTATTATTCAGGATGCCATTCAGAGCTATTATTGGAGCCAAGCTCAAGTCACTCTCCACCCCTTTTGTAGCTATTTCAAAGAAAATGGTGAAGTGAAGCAGGTGTCGTTCACAGTCATTTCTGAGTAAATGAAGCACAATGTTACCGCCGTCCACACCTTTCAAAAAAAGTTAATAGCATTCTTAAAATCAAGACAACCAAGACTTCAAAAAAATCAAATACTTTTCTGATGGAGCTGCCCAGCAGTACAAGAATAAGTTCAACATTATCAACCTGACCCACCATCAAGAGGATTTCCAAGTCAGAGGTGAGTGGCATTACTTTGCCACGTCTCATGGAAAGGGGCCCTGTGATGGGACAGCAGGTGCCTTAAAAAGAGAAGCACATAAAGCAAGCCTTCAGAAGACTCTCATCCGTAACCCCAGAGAATTTTATTTGTGGGCAAAAGCTAGACAAGACATGTATGATAAAACTGTTGTGTGCTTCGTGACCAACCGAGAAGTGATGGAAAATTTGGAAACCCTCCAGCCAAGATACGAGAAAGCACTCAAAATTCCTGGGATACGTAGTCTTCATGCTGTTATTGCACTTGACAGCACTGAAGTTCTAGTTAAAAGTGTTTCCTCTCAAGTGACAGGAATGGTGTTACCTGTATTAGAAAGGAAGGTTCCTTCTCAAAGTGCGGCTTCTGAAGATGACCCATCAGGCCGAAGACAGTTCAAGCTCGGCGAATTATCTCCTGGACAGTATGTAACTGTGCTCCATGAGGATTCCTGGATATTTGGCCAGGTACTTGCTTGGGACTTCGAACGAGATGAACTACTTCTATCCTGTCAGCACAAGGTCGAAGTACAAATTTCAAATTACCTCTGAGGCGGACCAATGGCCATTTCAGCCACGAGAGGTGCTTACAGTTGTAGTACCACGAATTGAAGGTGATACATTCATTTTGTCTAAAAATGACATCACTGCAGTTGGGGAGCAACTTAACTACTTAAAATAAGGTAATTTAAATACAGACAGTCTCCTTAGTTTTCTTTTTATTAAAATAACTTGTTCCTAATTTCTGTTTTTGAAATTTTGTTCTCAGAGCTGGCGTGGCTGCCCAACTTCGACCTCTCAAGAAACTTTCAAGACACATGCACCATTTCTCCTCATTGAGCCTGATTAAGAAAGCTAATTTTTTCAAATTCAAACAAAAAATAATAAAGGACCAACTGAATCTGCTAGACTTTATTACCCTACAATTCTGATCACAAGAACCTGGCAGTTTTTCCTTACAATTTTTAAAATAAATGCTGCTGTAGGTTGGGTGCAGGGAAGTGGGAGTAATTTTTTTATTGTGGTTGTTAGATACTTAAAATCCTCACGAACGGGTTGTTCGAACGCTAAACCGGCAAGTGAAAGTTGTGTGGAAAAAACCTCACGGACGCGTCGCAGAAAGACCATGGAGAACCTAACCAATCACGACAACAACAACCACAGGGGAGGGACGGGGCCTGTGAGGTGGGCGGTGCGGGGTGGGGGAGGGCAGGGGAGCGTGAGCAGACGATCTCAAACATGAGAGAGATTTGTGGTAAATTTTGCAAAGTGTATTTTAGTTACTCGAATTCGGCGGAGCTGTCTGTCTGTCATGGGCGGAATGGTTGAGTCTTTCTGGAACTTTAGTGCAAATGCATATTCATGGATTGACATCAGTTTTCAAGCGGCTAAAACTGAAATATAAGTAGTGAAGTGCTGGATAACCCCTGTTGTTGTCATCAAACCAATGCACTCATGAGATGCCAAGGATACTTGTTTTCATGCGCCCAATTTAGAATTTCTGTGTCTCGTATTGATAGCGGATGGTCGAAACTTATGCTAGAAGGATAAAGAGAATAGATATAAGGTTAAAAATGAACAGGTATTGCTTTTTAATTGTCGGGTAGTCATATCTGTTGAATCTGAACCACATCGTAGTCAAAACCTGGGTCCTGATAAGTTATGCGAACATTTGAAAACTAAAGTTTAGCCCGATCCACAGTTACAATGCCGGGCCAGATCTGAAACTTGGTGGGGATGATCGGACACTGGTAGAGGTCATCCATGACTTTTTTCATAATTTTTCTCAGACCACGTATTTTGGCAAATTCGAAAAGTAGTAAAAATTGAAACTTTTTTATTCTTAAAGTGGAGGATACCTTGGCCAATTTTTTTTTTCCCCATTGATCAATAGAATCAGGATGAAAAGCAGCCCCTAAAATGCTTTGAAACATTGCAATTCGGTGAACTGGTGAGATTTTTGTTTTAACTCGTTTTTTACCAATTTTCAAAAATATCAAACAATGGCTATTTTGCCAAATCTAGCAGAAATTTTTTAAAAAAATTTCCTTTGGTTTGGGGGTCCTTGGGGTCACTCTGAATGATATTTTGACCCTCCCAACGAAATCTGACACCCTCGGTTTCGGGCCTTGCGGTGGTTTGAGAAAGAATTACCCTAGTGTATTTTCGCGTTTTTGACCATATTGAAGCAGCCCAAACAAAAGTATTTTCTGTTCCGGGGGATCAAGACAAACAGATTCACATTTCGTCTTTGAAAATCGTTCAAAAACTCACTGTTTTACAGAATCGCCTCATGAGGGAAGATTTTTTAGTGGTTGAAACTAAAAGCGCTCCGAGGCAACCCTAAAAATTGTTTGACTGACTCCAAATTTTGGCTACTAAAGGGCTTTGTATGTCTTCTTCAAGATTCCGGTCGGCGCTCTTCAAAATTTAACGTTTCAGATTTGGTCTTGGCAACCCTGGGGGAGGGGGGGGGGGGGGGGAGGAGGAGGAGGGGCGTCCTAGGCCACAGTTACTTCACTCCGCTTGGACGGTCGTTGAGCGTCTGGTGTCGCTCAGCGCGGCGTCCTTACCGCCCTGACGCGCCCTGCGTCACCGCGCTGTCCTTATAAAGCCTAGCAATGGCCGGGTCTGCGGACACGACGTGCGCTTCAAATGTTCGTCTGTCACCGTCTCGCCCAACATCTGCTCTGTACGACCAGCACAATACGTTTGCGGACGCACTTCGGTTCCGAAGACCCTCCCGTCGCAGCGCTCTGGTCCGTCTCGTCGCACGGCTGTGCGCGTTGATGGGTCAAATTTTTTTATCTCACCACACTTTCCAACTTTGATGTCACGGATTCCGTTCATGACTGGTGGGTCGTCGCCAATAGGTGTAGAGAGTGGGCCAGTAAAATGTTTTTGTCCAGACTTTAGTGGTTCCCGAGATACGGCACATCATTAATGCGAATTTAGACGTAAAATGAGTAACACATGCTTACCGGAAAACGCCAATATCTCGGCCATTTTTCAAGAAATCTCAAAAAACGAAACAGATTCAGAAACAGCATGAAATTTCACGATGAACAATGTATCGGCACAACAATGTCATAAAATTATTTTTCTCTCAAAAACTTATGCGAAAACTCTAAAATGCGATAAAAAAATATATGTGCTTCAATTTTTGTGAAAAATTTTTCAGAGCTTCCCCAAACAATGAAGAACAAGCCACGAAAAGAAAAACACTGGAAATCGAAGCTTCTCTTGGTCTCCCGTGACGCGGCGCACCTAAAATCGCTCATTTTCGTGGTTTTTCTGTGCTAGACGCGCCCAGGTGCGCCCGGGGGCGAGCCTTGACGACACCACTGCGGTTGTTTTGAATTTTCGCGGCAGGGCGGCGGTCGGGCGGTGGCAGGGCGGCAGTCGCCTCGATTTTTCATACCTCGCACTGCGGGGTTGAGGTTAGGGGTTTTCTATGATTGTATGGATTGTATCACAAGAGCTGCTCGGAAACCAGGTATGGTTTGTGTCAGCACGCAA